>JACKQL020000150.1:0-93648 GCA_018296165.2 Termitomyces sp. T153
AGGATAGGGCACTACAAGTGCATGTGTCAGACATTGTAGCAGAACATGTTTTGTATTGTATGCTACATGTCCAGTGGAGTCCTCTGCATTGTAGTGGAAGTTAACAATGTTATGTCTGCGACAGTGCCATTGCAATGTTATGTCTGCGACAGTGCCATTGCAATGTTATAATGTGTTATCATAAACATTCTGAGCAGACATCTTTGACTGCCCTCTTGGTTAGTAGGAGTCATACATTGTATTGTTGTCAATAGTATCAGTGGACATTCACTGTCTACTTTCTGTTGCTATATCACATCCATTGCAAAAAGCGATTCCATTAGCCAGTGTGTGCTATTATATAACTCTTTCTGTTGTCTCTGCTTTCTGTTGTTATATGACATTCATTGCAAAAAGTGGTTCTGTTAGCCAGTGTGTGCTGTTATATAACTCTTTAGGCTGCTCCATTGTTGATTTTTTTTCTGTTGCTAGATCCCATCACAAAAGCATATCTGTTACAGAAGCATTTTCATTCAAAAGCTCTTGGTTTGTCTGTATAGATATTTGTTGAAATCTGTCAAAGTGTTAGGCATGGGAAGCTATCACAGAAGCATTTTTGTAGGGGAAAGAAGCCATCACAGAACTGTTCATCTGTTGCAAGCCCAGTGGAAATGACCATGCCAATGATTTGGGCACTCCACAGATGATTGGTAACAACACTGATGTAGTGCACACCAGTTGTGTGTACAATGCATGTGATTGGGTTTCCAAAGCAATAAATTCTCCCAATATGGCACCCATATGCAGATGGCAGATTGAAACCAGCAGTGGCTGCAGAGGGAGGAAGTCCATCAACATAAGCAGTATGATTTTCCTTCATTTCTTGTGGTCCATATGAAGGAACATCTTCCATTGGTACTTGTTCTAATGGCAGTTCTCCACTTTCTGTAGTGTCATTGTCCTCTAGTTTCTGTTGCTCCTCCTCTAGTATCTGAATTCTAGCCAGAGTTTTGGTGTGTGAAGTAGGTATAGAGACATTTGATGAATTTGACCCCATATCCATGGAATCTGCTGACAAAAACCATTGCTCCTGCTGCAGCAACTAATTGGACAGTGGATCTGCCACCCTGTGGGATGGATCCACTGCTAAAAACTGCATTTCCAGGGATGGATTACTTAATAAAAACTGCATTTCTGCTGGCAGATCCAGTGCTGGAAACATGTTTCTATCAATTCCTGTTTCTACATTAATATCAATTGGTTCATTATGACCTGTATCAGAAATTTCAGCATGCCTGATAACATTGTGACAATGTTGACATACTCTGGATGGCTTGCAGCAAGTCTTGCTCTTTAATGTCATTTTTTTATTCATAGTCCTCAAGAACATTCACCTGGGTCATGCCACCATGGCAATTGAGAATTGCATGGTGGGGAACATTGAAATAACCACCTGCATCAGATAGGTTCATGGGCTGGAAGTATTTGCCATTCCATATCTCTGATCAGTGAAGTGGGTTGGACTGGTGTGTTCAGTGTAAACACCTACATCAAAAAAGTCTTGAACCAATGCAATCACAGCATTGTCATTGTGCAAGATGTTTGTCAGGACATGCATGACAATAGCTGATATCACCAATGGATTCACAACTGAGTAAACCATTGAGCAACTGTGGAACATAGTTGATGAAGTCATTGACATAGTCTGCTTGTGTCTATAAGATATGAACAATAATCTGTTGCACAATTTTTCCATAAAAATTTACCTTGCCATGCTTCATGGGGACAGGATATATATCATCTACCATTGTAGCATCCCCAAAAAAATCATGGTCATCATCAGTGGCTGGGAATGGTACAGCAGAAGTGACAACTGGAATTGGACCAATGGGCACTTGTCCTTTCACCAGTATAGGTAATCCTCTAGAGTTCTGGATGACTCTTGTCTTTTCTTCAGCAAGCATAAAATCTCTTTGCCTGAGAACTGTAGGTTTTGGTTGCTTGTGCTACTAGCACTTCATCATAGTATTCAAATTCATGGTGCAAATAAGGTGTCAAAGAGTGTGCCTGCCAGCAGGAGATTTCCTCTAATATATGTAGCAGCACATATGAGATGGGAAAGGAAAATTGTTATGAGCCCTGTCCAAGATGACTGGTTGATGTGAAGAGGTGTAAGTGATGTACAGCAGATGATGATTGATATCAGCAATCTTTCCACAACATTAGGTATTCTTAAAGAAAATTTTGTTGTGAAAGTTTTCCTCAAGTGATATGCACTAAGCTAAAGTAGGAAAGCCACCATCAGACTGTCTGCCAAGATGGACAATAGAAGGGAAAATAGAAAAACAGATATTCATTGCAACAAATTGGATTTCCTCACTGCTGGTATAGTTCTTCAAGGTTATCTGAAATCTATGTGCCCCTTAGTAGGTGAGGAAAAAATTAGCAAGATCAGTACAAGACAATTTGATTAAATTGGCAGAACTTGTGGACTGCTAGCCAATGTCCAGTCCACTGAACAGACATCTGATTCAGTAGGTCATCTGATCTTGTAGGCCATCTATGGACATTCTTCAATTGGTGCAAGACAATTTAATGAAGAGACAAACAGTTTTTGACACAGAGAGAGACAGACCTTCCCAGCTAGCCTTCATCCACTCTAGTGGGTGGATGCTGGCTCCAGTGCATTCTCTATGAAAGTTTTTCATGTGGGTGAAAGATCATGTGATTCAGTGTTTGCCAAAAATTGAATTTAACAAATGGGCCTACAAAATGTCCTTGTCCTATGAGCCCATATCCAATGTCTGCCAGGTGCCAGAACCAATATTTTCTCTGAGAAAAAAACAAACAGAACCACTCTTCACTGTGGATGAGAGGGCATTTTATGAACCATATAAGGAAATGTACTGGTGAGAGCCAAATTGTCAGGCTAGAACCACAATCTTAAAAAATAAAATCCTCATCAATATTTTCAACTACTGGGCCAGTAAGGGAACAGCACTAGAAACTGGAGAAGAGTGGGCAGAGAGAATCAAGGTAAGTCCTCATTCATATTTGCTAAATCCAGACATCTAATGCCTTCCAGTAGAAAGTTGGAAACTACATAAAAAAATTCCTGGAGACCATATAATCAACATAAAAATCCAAGGGCACTCATGCAAATTTCTTTTAGGGATGTGGTCTGGCAAACAATGTCAAAGGAAATCAATCAGGAGATAAGAAACTTGCTAGGTGTTGAGGATCTTGACAGCTCACAACCAGAGGCATTTTCACAGTACAATGTGGCTGTGAAAAATGTTATGAATTGGCTAAGTCTGGAGGAGGAAAACTGCTTATGGAGGACAGCCACTCAGTGGAGTGAGAAAGGTAATTCACAAGATATCCAGCACAAGTGAGTAGTCTTTTTTTTGTTCCAAAGTCATCATATTGCTCCTCAACCTACTGGCTGTCCACTATAGTGCCCACTGTCCAATCCTCACTTCTGTCCAATGTGGAGCTGTTGGTCTCCCATCTACTCCAGCCTCTGGTATCTGGTATCTGTCTCATGATCTGTTCTGATGTTTTTTTTTAGAAAGGCAGACAAATATGGTTTGAAATGGGTTGATGATGCAGACATCCTTTGTTTTAAGGAGATGGGCATGTTGAGTTGGACTGTTGTAGGATGGATTGCAGAAGAAGGCATGACTCTTAGGATGTAGGTGCATATTATGCTAGATTCAAATCTTTTCAACCATGTTGTACTTGTAGACATGACAATATGTCTCACTTGACATGGACTAACTGGCATTCATTTGAAAATATGTTTCCTGACCTTGTAGGTGACTTCAAACAGAAGATGGTGGACTACATGTCCATTCTCCTGGGTACACATAGAGCAGCAAATAACACCTTGCAACAAGACACTACTCCTTCTGTTTTGACCTGTTCTGATTCTGCTCTTGAGCAAGACAGTGATGGTTTTCCAATACTACCACCTCCACCAAGCAACATGGTCCAAACCCAGCCAGAATTGGAAATGCTCATCCAAGACTACTTGAACAGCCATTATAGTAAATTGGTTGTCCTGGTTCTTTGAATCTTTCTCACTGAAAAATTCTCAGAAATTGCCTCAGGCTTCCATTATGAATTGGCTCCATACAATGCTGTGCAGTTGAATTGTACCAAATTCATCAATTCAAGATATCTTCCTGAATCACTGGAATTCAAGGATCCCCACAATCTTGGTTGGTCAGAGCTGTTGCACCTTCTGAAGTTCTGGAGAGATTGTCAGGAAGAACATGGATCCAGTGATACCTTCTGGTGGAAGGTTTATATCAACAAGAATAAGGACAGGGTTCCTGCTGAGTATGGCACTCATGCTGACCATCAGCAGATTGGTCTCCTTGTTACACAGTTTCTAGATCTGTTCTTGAAATTCTCAACCAGGAAGAGGACATACATGAAACAGAAACAGAGGAAACACCATCTTATCAACTGGCATATCAGAAGCACAAAACATCACCTGACCTGCTACTGATTGTCAGGTTCTGCTGACCATGGGGGCTCAGCTACACTGAGCAAGTCCTTACTAGGTGGATGTAATTCCCTGCACTGACAACCGGGCACTCGGAGGTGTTCCAAACATTGGGGACTGGTGAGGATAGTTGGTGGAGGTTGGTCCAAGCAAGTCCGGGGAGGTCCGGAGGAGTAGAGGATGAGTTGCAGGGACAGGGGACAGGCTTGGCAGGGTTCAGGCATAAGTCTGTGTGTGAGTATTGTGGGTGCAGAGGAGGCAGAGGCTACACAGATGACAGGAGTGGAGCTGGAGTTCTGACAGGGGATCAACAGGGATTGATGGAGTTTGGAGCTGAGCGTGTAGCAGGGTCCAGAGTTGGTAAGGAGTGTTGGTGGTTTGTAATTGTAACTGCGGAGTTCATGAGGACATTATGGTCGAGAGGACTTGAACACGATAGACAGAATCAAACAAGATGAGATGGAGTCGAACAAAATGAGACAAAGATGAGATGAGAATGAGAATAGATTCAGGTGGAGACATGGAATGATAACAAAAAATAATGGAATAGAGACAAGATAAGACCAGGAGACTGAGAATAAGGAAAATGAGACATGGAACACAAAACATGAGAAGAAACAATCAGAAACACATCAGGTAAGGCAGGTAAGTAGGTAATCTCCAGACTAGAGTACAAGAAGCTACTCTATGTCTTATATACTGACTACTGAAGAGCTCCAGAAATCTCAGCTGTGGTGGCAGGGCTTGGCGGAGCTCGACAGAGTTGACAGGTGTTGGTTATGACCAGAGGGCAGGCTGTGTTGATATGTTGATGGGATCAATTGTGACGTGGTCTGTTCCGAGGTTGTCATGATACCCCAGAGTAAGTTGGGGGAGCCAGGGTGTTGAGTTGATGATGTGTAATGGGGTCAGGCACAGCGGGGGAGTGGTCCCAGGGGCTCAGGAAGTCCAGGGGAAGTGCTGGCAGCTGCAGGGAAGATGTCGGAGCTGGCCAGGGGGCCGTTGGAGTTAGCTGAGAATGCATTGGAGTTAGCCAAGAATGCGTCGGAGTTAGCCAGAGTAGGCGTGGAGTGCTGGGGAAGTTTGATAAAGCATTGGGGGAGGTTCCGGGGGGATGGGGGTTTGTCAGGCAATGTATGGGGCTTCAGGGAACAGGTTGTGACACTGATCATCTCAAAGAGACAAAGGAGATCTCAAGCAGAGAGATTGAAAGAGGATGCAGCTCATTATGTCTAGGGATCTACAACTCCAACAAGAAGTAGTACTCACAACAAATCTGCTTGAACAGCCTGGCATTGTTGATGGACTGCATATGCTGGCAGGTTTCATTTTCTGTTGCTCCCAACAGATATATCTGGTGCTACTGCTGGTAGGACTTTTCAATGGTGCAGCCTGTCTGCTTGTAGCATATTGTTATTCCAGAAATGCTCAGTAGCTCCAATAAGTTTTTAAAAAAAGACTTTGCAGGTGTTAAACAAAAATAAAAAAAAATTAGCATGGAACATGATAGACAATGCAAGGACAGGGAGTCAAACTCATAACCTGCTGGTATGGAAAGCTTCAAAGCTTCAATGGGAATTCCACTACACCATAGGAGGTGTTACACACATGCAATTGAAAATGATTGTTTGTTAAAAAATTTACACCATATCTGCATGGACATTGCCAGCTACAGGAGTTGAACCTGCAACCAACACAATACATTGATCAGACTGATGGAAGACTTTGAAGTTTGAAAGCTATTTCCACTATACCATAGACATGTGATGAAAAAGTGTCATGGAACATGATCAATAATGCAAACATTGGAGGTCAAACCCAGAGCTCATGGAGGATAGAAGGCTAACAAGCTTCAAACACAATTCCACTACAGCAGAGAACTGTGTTTGGTTCAGTGAAAATGCATTATGAGATGTGTAATGTAAAAGTACAAAGTGTCAATGCAGTACCAAGGTCAAAAATACAAATGAAATTGTGACATTGGCAATTATAGGAGTCAAACCTGCAGCTGCTGCATAACATTGATACAAAGTGACAACACAGTACAAATATACCATGTTGCTGTTGTAATACTGTTATATTTATTATATAACAAACAAAAATGTCATGTACTTCCTTTATCAAGAATGCAAAAACTATATTCCACAATGATTATTGCCAACTGCAGGAGTCAAACCTGCAGCTGCCACATGGGATTGAGACAAAGCATCAACACACTACCAGTAGACCACATTGCCATTGTAATAGTGTTGTATTTTAGGCATTCTGTTCAATGAAACAACTTACACATGTTCAACACAAGGTTAAAAACCAAATGAGGTTGTGACCTATTGCCAGTTACAGGAGTCAAACCTGCAGCTGCCACATGAAATTGATACAAAGTAACAATGCAGTTAATGTGCTCCTATGCTGCCTAGTGCTGTGCAGGAAACCTAAAAGGAGGACCTAACACTAGTCACTAGATAGGGTAGCTGGCAGTAGGAAGTTAATAGTACAGAGTGAGTCAGTAACTTTCCCAAAAAACAAGAGCTAACATGGGTGTGAGGTGTGAAATGGAAAGAGTCACTATTGCTAGCCTGAGTTGCTAGATGGTAACAAAGGATTGCTAATGAGAGAAGGGGAAACAAGTGATGGTGAAAAATGTTGCTAAGGCAGAGCAAACTTAAGCAATACAAGGGAGAGATGGGAGAGAAACAGGGGAGTGATGATAAAAAGACTGAAATGGAGGATGAATGCAAACTAGTTGCTTGCCATAGTTGCTAATGTTGCTAAATCAAAATGTATGTGAAGAACACCCACAGTTGGTGTTACATGAAGTCAAAGACAAGGTTGGCAAAACTTGTTGCTAAGTCATTGTCAAAAGGGAGAGAGTGTGAGTGAGAGTGAGAGTGAGCAATAGAAATAAAGTGAAATCTCAAGCTGGTAAGCTTAGAGATAGAAAGAGTACAATTCAATGGGGTGATATGATTCCTTGCTGGTGTCTATGTACAGGGAGTATTTATATTGTTTGTAGGTATAGTATGGGAAAAGAAACAAATAGTTGCCACTAGCAATGGCATCTGCCAAAGTATTTATAATACATACAAGTTGTCAATCTGTAACCAAGTGAAAAAAATAAGCAAAGTCAATGTGATGTGTAAAGGCAATAAATCTCAAAAAGAGTGAGTCTGATGTCAATACTTGAAGCATAGATGCCATTCAAGTATGTTTGTAAGCTTGATAAGCAAACTGATAAGTAAGAAATCACATGACTGTCAATATATCCATGTATGGTGGAAAAGCCATGTTGTTGCCAAGAAAGTTGCTAGCAATTGTCACTAAGAAAGGTCTCAGCCTTGTTGTTCTAGATCCAAAGTCCAGACTTCACATGATAAGTCTTGTGATCACTAAAATCCAATGCAAAGGCTATGTTGTTCCAGACTTTGGGGCTAGGCCTCACATGCCAAGTGTTGTGACTTGTGCCATGTCAAAATAGTTAGCTGCCATTCAGTCCAAAATGCCAAAAATGGTGCTCAGCAACAAGTGGGTCTTATCACAGTACCAATAGACCACATTGCCATTGTATTTCTATTATATTCATGCAACCACAAATGAGTTACTGTAGCTACAGGAGTCAAAAAATTCCAAAGGACATTGCTTTAGGAGTTGAATCTACAATTTCAATTCATATCAAATAGTATATATATATTTTCATTGAGTATTACAAAATATAACAATGTAATAACTAGGCTGGAACATCTCAAAAAAGTCCAAAAAATGTCAAGAAAGTTCAGTGGCCCTCATCCTCTTCATGCTTCCTTTATCTTCTTGGCTATTGCTTCCTTAGCATGTTCATTGGCCTTTCTCTTACCTGCTAGACAACTGGAATACCAGATAGTTCAGTGGGAGGTCATGTGGCACAAGAGGCACTGCAGCCACATCATGGCACAATCTCATCTGGAGCATGATGTAGTGCTGGGCCTGTTGTATCCACATCCATCAATTGCTCAGTTGCAGCAATGAGACCAGCCAAAATGGATTCTACACCAGTGGGCACAGTAGATTCATTGCTGGCTGCCAGTCCAGTGGTGAGGGCAAAGTTGATGATACTGGCAGTGGGCCTAGTGGGGGTGATGGAGTCAGTGGCAATGGCCAAGTTGGTGATGCTGGCAACAGGCCCAGTGGGTCTGATGAATTCAGTGGTGGACCTGCTGGAAATACTGGAGTTAGTGACAGTAGCAATGGGGTCACTGATGAGAGCAGAATCATCAGCAATGATGGACTGATTGACAGCAGTGGCTACAGTGGTGGCATAATCCATCTCACTCTCATACTCCTTGGGCTGGGCAGCCTTGTCATTGTTGAGCTCTTCTGCCTCAGCAATGGGTGCTAGAGTGGGAGCCAGCACAGGTGGAAGGCTGCTGGTGCTGGAGGCTGGTTGGATGGGGGGAAGGAGATTTGAAGCTGGTTTTGGAGGTTGTTGACTATGCCCTAGAGTGCAACAATGTTGACTTTGTTCTGTGTGAGACACCTAGCATGAGCCTTGACAGTTTGCTTTGTCCTGTTGAGGTCAGATGTCATGCCTACAACACTTGTGTCCATAATGTCCATGCACTTGTTAAGCACTCTAAGCATTGTATTGTACTACCAGAGCATCTTCTCCATCTCTGTAAACCTTGTCTCCTCAGCTAACACAAACCCCAACCTCATCTCTTCTGATACAACCTTGATCCACTCATTGATGACATCAAGCCATTGGTTCAACCCTGCTATAGCTCATGAAATGATGGCTTTGACAGATTCAGTGGAGATGGTCAGATCTGCCTGCTGCTTGCCCTTTCCCTTCCCACTAGTCATTGACAGGTCTGCTCACTCCTTCCCCTTTCCACTGGCCTCTGGCAGATCTGTCTATTCCTTTCCCCTTCCCTTTCTGCTGGCCACTTGCATATCTGTTAGCCAGATTGTTGATGGCCCAGCAACTGGTGTTGTTGGTTCTGTCTGTTGTTAGTAAATGATTTCAGTTGGGAAAATCAACACTTACCCTTGACATACTCAACATGCTTGGGTTTTCTCTGCCTTTTCTCCTTCTTTCCCTTCTTACTCTTGTTACTCCAGACCTCTTCCTTGTGATCCCTCATGAGACTGCATGTTTTCTTGAGGACAAGCTAGCAGGCATTGCACAAGGTTCCTCCCTTCATCTTAACACATTGGAGCTCCTTCTTTTGACAGTGATAGCAAGGGGGGTCCAGCCATGCCCCTTGGCAAGGGGGTGCTGTCATGAGATATCTTCCTAACCTCATTGATGGTGTGATCTCTCCCCACCAATGTTCCTTGTCATCAGAATGCTTGTCATCATCATTCTTATCATTCTTGTTGTCTTTGTCCAAGGCAACAGATTGATATTTGGACTGGCTGGATGGGGGAGAACTATGAGGCAGAGTTTGGGCAGTGTATTTCCTCCATTCTCATTGGGGAATCTGTGCTTTGCTAGCCTTTCTGATCAGCCAGAGTCAGCCTGGAACTGGCTCTGCTGGGGATGATGGACTTGATGCCAATACTCTACCAGGTTTTGATGAGGGACCTGCTGGAGACACTGGACCTGCTGGAACCACCAGACCTGCTGCCAGCATTGGCAGATCAATTGCTGAAATCTGTTCAAAAATTTCCAAAGATGAGGGATCCAACATTGAATACAGACCTGCCACTCCTCCTGCTGCCTGGCCCTTGTTGATCTCCTGGGCTTCCTTTCTTCCCTGTGAATCCTTGAAATATGCCCCTGCCTTCTCTTTCAACTCCTCAATTGCCTTTGCATCTGACCTCTTGCCTAATAAAATTCAGAGGGCCTTATTGAAAAAGCTTTTCCTAGCCTCCAGAACAAGTTGTTTGTCCTTGGCCTGGGAAATTTGCTTCTACAAAGATTTCTTGAACACCATCTGTGAGTGTTGCATAGTATCCTACAAGTAGGGTTGCTCACCAATTCTTTAACCCTACCCCAGAGATCTGACAAGTCTCCTCTCAGAGCAGAGACCAACACAGAGTTCTCAGTGTTGTAGAGCTGTTGGAAAAGAACCTCAGTGGATGGAGACATAGTGTAGCAGACAGTGATGAGTAGATGAGCAGTGGCTAGTAAGCAAAAGAGGACTTCAAAGTCAAGAATTTGAAAATTAGGGTCACATGCAAGTGTTGATTTACATGTACTATCCAAAAGCAGTGTGGCTGCTAAAGAAGGTTGAATTTGATCCTTTGATGAGATTTTAATGGCTGCCAAAAAAGATTGATGCCTTCCAAAGAATTCTGATCCTCTATAAAGAATTCTGATGCATTCCAAAGCATCTAAAAAAACTGTGACCAATATGATGTGTTCTCCATTGATTTCATTGAACTGGCACAATGCTGTGTTTCTGCTGTTCCTTGATTGTTATTTCTGCAGTTAAAATAGATCTTCATATCACTTTTCATTTAAGTGGCTTGTTGCCAATGGTGGTACCAGCTTTGGCCACCCATCTTCTCAGCAGCTTTCTGATGGTGCTAGGTGGATACATTCCTGAGGGCAGATTTTGTCACAAGCAGTGGCAGCCAGTCATGAGAAATAGCTGGCAGACAGACCCACTGCCAGTCTGCTAACACCAGCAGATTTTAGTGTTGAGTGGGGCCAGTCACTGTTAAATGTAATTGCAATGGACCCAGTAGTAATTAGCAGCTCCAGATCCTGGTCAAAGGACTCAACTGGATATATATAATATGTCACAATGTACAGCCTCCATGGCACCTATATAACACACTACATCATGGGGATTCTGCTATGGTGTAGCAGACTCCACCAGTGATGTAGGATACAATCCAAAGCATGCTCCACCATAATAGAGAACACACTACATATGTATGTCTCTATGTGCAAGGCATTGATGGAGTGTGTTGACATTGATGGATGTTAGAGCATGTAGTGTCAGGGAGGCATTCAAGTGGTACAGTTCATCTTTGTGTGACTCAATGAGCACATTTTTTGTCCTTTGATGGTTTTAA
This sequence comes from Termitomyces sp. T153, assembly GCA_018296165.2. Taxonomy (NCBI): domain Eukaryota; kingdom Fungi; phylum Basidiomycota; class Agaricomycetes; order Agaricales; family Lyophyllaceae; genus Termitomyces; species Termitomyces sp. T153. The sequence goes on from JACKQL020000150.1 coordinate 11,495, forward strand.
CCTTGCACAGGCCATTTTTAAACACTATATAGTGTGCTGATTTGTTCAGCCTTCATACAAATATGAGTGTGAGTTGGAAGAGAGGTATATGGAGGATGTTCTTGAGTTCAGTCATTTTTGTAACATCATTGACTTTGCAGTTGAAGATTATTGTGCCAATGCCAATGGCTTTGACATGAGAGTTATCTCCAAAATGTATTTTTTGTGTCAGGTTCAATTCTATGAAGGTTCTGCATTTGAACCAGTCCCAATGTGATGTCATATGAGCAGATGCACCAGAGTCTGCTATCATGTTGAGGTTAGTGAGTTCTTTTGAGGCACTCCCAGTATCAGCCAAAATGTGTGTCATTAGTGCTTTAGAAACACAAGCTGATTCTGTATTCAAATATCCTGCCATCCCACTATCTGCATCACTGTCCAACTCATCTGAGTTTTTGTGGTCAGAGTCCAAATTGTGGCTGGCACAATTTGCTTTGGTTTTTGGTTTATTATTCCCTTTTCTTTTCTGTCCATCCTTTTGTTTCTTCAGAGTCCAGCAGTCAGCTGTGTTGTGGCTAGTGGCCTTGTGGAAATTATACCACATGTCTGACTTTGCCTTTGTCTTTTGCTTTGAGCTTGTTTCAGCTTGGAGTGCAGCATTGACAGAGGCTCCTTGCTGTGCTGCTGCTCTGAAAGTGAGTCAGTCCACAAGTTCTGAAAAGGACATTGCTTTTTCTGGAGCTAAGGATCTGGAGCTAAGGAGTTTAGGACCATTATGCAGAACATATCCCAGACATTGTCATTTGGGAGTGAGTGTAGGAGGATGAAAGCTAGGAATTCAGTCAATTTGATTTTTTCATTGCCATAAGTTTTGAGTCAGCTGCAGATATTGTAACAATGTGGTTGTTAAATGTGGAGGGGATCCATCCCATTTGACATTGAGCATGTGGACAAATGTGTGAAATGCACTAACACTGGCATTTGTGTCCTGATGGATTTTCACAAGTTTGTTGTACATTTTCTTTGCATGCACTAGTTCACCAATTTTGAGTGCTAGGTGGTCAGACATGTGTGTGACTATGATGCCTGCAGCTTTGGAGTCATGGGTGAACCAGCTCTCTGCATAAGATTGAGTTTCAGTAGTTGCTGCTGAGGAGGAAGGAAGTGGTTACTGTCAGGTTCTGCTGACTATGGGGGCTCAGCTACACTGGGCAAGTCCTTACTAGGTGAACATGATGTCCTGCACTTATAACCTAGTGCTCCAGGGTTGTTACGGGGTGAAGGGACTTGCAAGGGGAATCTAAGGGGAGCAGTCTAAGCAAGTCTGAAGTGGTCCAGGGGGAAGTCTAAGACCAAGTATATTAGACATTGGGCTTGGGCAGCATTAGAAACAAGTTTGTAGGCATACAAATAGATTGTGGGGCAAGTGGAGGCTTTGCTAGTGATGGGAGCAGAGCCAGAGTTTGATGGGGAATCAATTAAGACTTGATAGGTTCCAGGGCCAAGCAAAGAGTGAGGTCCGGAGTTGTCATAGGAATGTTTGGGGTTTGTAGTGCAGGCACAGAGTTTGTACTGACATCAGAGATGGAAAGAACTTAGAAAAACAAAGGAAGTAGAGACAATCAAGACAAGACAGAGATGAGGCAAGATGAGACAGAGAAAATAATAGATTTGAGACTGAAAATAGAAACAGAGACAGAAAGAAACATGAGACACAAGTAACCAGTTAATGCAATATCAAGACTAGAGTACGAGGAGTTACTCTACGACTTATATACTGACTACTGGATAGCTCCAGAGGACAGTGGGTATGGTGGCAGGGCTTGACAGAGCTGTGCAGAGTCAATGGGTATCAGGTACAATCAAGGAGCAGGCTGCAGTGAGATTCTGATGGGATCAGCTGGGGATGTGGGCCACTCTGGGGTTGTTGTGATGCTCTGGAGCAGATCAAGTGAACTAGGGCAGTGAGTCAGAGGCATAGGACAGGGACAGGAACAATTCGGGAGGGTTCCAGGGGCTTAGGGGAAGTGTCAATGGCTGTGAAAAAGGCATCAGAGTTGGTCAGGAGGCCATCAGGGTTTGCCTGAGAAGTGTTGGAGTTACCCAGTGTGGGCACAGGGGATGGGCAAGAGCTGGGAGAGTTTGATGGGGCATTGGGGGAGACTCCGGGGGAATGAGTGGGCTGGGAACAATATTGGGGGTCCAGGGAGTGGGTCATGACATTACCCCACCCTCAGCATTAAGACTCTCAAGATGCAGGGTGCAGTTCAGGGATTGGCAGGGTGTGGGAATTGAAGTCGAGCAATATTGATCAGACTGCAGCAAGCAGTAGCAGCATGGGGAACAAAGTCGAAGCATGGCTGCCATTTGCCAGGGAGTTCTTCCCAAGTCATTGAAAAGGATCAGACATATCCTGGAGTTCCCCAACTCTTTGCAATGTCATCCTCTACTTACTCCCCATTGTCATCAGTACTATCTGCATTGCAATCAGCATCTCCTGCTTCCTCCTCCTTAGAGGAATCTGATCCTCACTGTGGTTGCATTGAGCACATGTACCATAGTTGTGAGTGCTAGTTTGTCCCTCTGTGTCCTGTCATGGTTGATTTAGGTCAACAGAGTTGTCTGCCACAGTGGCTGGCTCCTCCAGGGCTTTGTCCCAAGGCACAGTTCTAGTGCTGCCTGTCTCAGTGTTGGCAGGGCATTTCTTGAGGCCCAACTTTGGCTCAGAGCAGGTTATGGTTATTCTGAAGGCATTGCAGATAGCCCAGGTGGACATGACCCCTGAGAGGTTTGTGGAGGCAGTGGAGTGAGCACAGGGTCCCCTCACCCTAGAATGGTGTTAGACAGAGGCCCCAGTAAGCTTGTAGCATTGTTTGCAGAGTTCTGAGTTGATCTGACATCTTAGTGCACTCTCTGCACCTGCTGCAAGGAACATTGTGATTTTGAGGAGCTGATGCAGGGGTCCTGTCAGGACACTTCTGTTTGCATTCCTTGCCACACCAGGTATGAGAAGTGTCCAATGTTATTAAGTTGGCATGTGGCCTATATGGCAAAGCAGCAGGGGTGGGACATGGAATGGGTAGTGGAGCAGTTGCTTGAGGGGTGCAAGGGGAAGGTGTCAGGTTGGAGTTCTGGAGTGGAGGGCAGAGCAAGCATGGGGTGGCCTGTGATAAAGGTGGGGCCCTTGCAGGGTGGGTGGAGGGAGGGGGCTTTGTCAGTGTGGGATAAGGAGAAATAAAGGGCATCCCCCTCACTAGAGGCAGAGGCAAGCAAGTGGCCACAAGGGGGGGAGTCAATGGCAGGTCCTCCAAGGCCACACATGTACTCCCCTGTATCAGGAGTTCTGGTGGGGGGTTCCAGAGGAGACTCCTGTCTGCCTCTAGTGGTTCCCAAGACATTCAGGCAGTGACAAGCAGAGGTGTTGTCCCAACTACTAGCATTGCATGAGAAGGAGATTGGGGGGGTTGAAAGGGATTGTGATACAGTCCAGTGGGAGCATGACAAGGTAAGGAGGGACTGGGATGTAGTGCAGTGGGAGTTGGGGGAGGCCATGCACATAATCATAGAGAGTTCTTTGGAGGTGTGGGGGTTGCAGGAGCACCTAGAGCAGCTGGAGGTGGAGGCAGCACAGTAGGTGGAGGCCTAGTAAGGAGCCACAGAGGCAAAGGGGGCCTGGGTGGAGGCAGGGAGGCAGTGTGAGGAGTGGCTAGCCAACAAGACAGCTTTGGAGTGCAGAGAAGTGATGTGTAAGTTCCTCCACTTCTTGCTCCTTTCACCCTGCTGACACTAAGCCATTTAGATTGGGTCTATCAACACTGCATCCTCCTCAATGGGGCATCAGCCACACACACCTCAATACAAGATGGATTGGCATGGATGCTTGGGAAGCTCCTGTTGGAGTTAGAGCAGGGGTTCTGGCAGATGGGGTGGTTGTTGGTGGAGCACCAGCAGAGGAGTGTAGCAGACTCTGAAGTGTAGTGGGAGATAGTGACCAATGTGGGAGAGCCATTGCCGGGGCAGCCAGAGGTCCTCACCATTGTGGTGGTGCAGATGGAGGTGGACCTGATTGGGGGTAGGGTGCAGAGGATTCCAGAGAAGGAGGAGGGGTGAAGGGGGTGGAGCTCCATTTTCTTGCTGTCTTGCATTTTCTCCTGTATGATTTTACATTTTATAGCCTTGTACATGACTATTTCTTGCTGTTCTGTTGATTGTGTGAGGTTTGAGATTGTATGGGGAGAGAGTAAGAGTAAGTGAAAACACATAGGGGATTACTTATAGGAGTTGAATCCCTGATAAGTCCAGAGGTGGGGGTTGCACCCACTGATGCCATCTGTATTTGCTAGTCCCAGGGGTCCTAGGGCTTAGTGGAGTGCCTTTGATGGAAGTTTCAGAGCCTGTTGGGGGCTTTATCAAGGTTTTTTTTGAGGTTTCCAAGTGTTGTCCTCAGGTCTGTAGTCCTTTCAGTGGACCAAGTATTGGAGTTGGCTGTGGACTATGCAGGAGTTGAGAATTTGGTTGACCTCATAGTAATATTTGTCCTCAACTTTGACAGGAGGTGGTCGACTGGGGCGCTGCTCAGGGAAAGGGTCCAGAGTGTGTTTTTCAAGAAGTTGCACATGGAACACTGGGTGGAGGCCCTTCAGGCCCAGAGGTAGGTCAAGCTTGTAGGCATGCATTGAGACCTTCCAGAGGACTTTGAAGGGGCCAAAACATTTGTAATTGAGCTTGATGGAGGGCCTCTAGGTCTTGAGATTTTGTTGATTGAGCCAGATCAAGGTGCTAGAGGGCTAGTCAAGGGTCAGTTTGCATTGGGCATCAGCATGCTTGGAGTAGGCTTGATTGGTGGTGTTGATCTCATTCCAGAGGAACTGGTGAAGGGATCAGAGGTCCTCGGTGATGTGCTCCTATGCCGCCTAGTGCCATGCAGGAAACCTAAAAAGAGGACCTAACACCAGTCACTAGATAGGGTAGCTGGCAGTAGGAATTTAATAATTGAGGGCGAGTCAGTAACCATCCCAGAGAACTAGAGCAAAAGTTGTGATGTGGGGCGAAGTAGAAAGAAGGCACTATTGCCAGCTGAGGTTGTTGTAACGGTGGTGAGAAGAGTAGGGAAAGAGCAACGGTAAAGGAAGGACTGAAACTAGGGGACGAACATGAACCAGTCACTAGCATTGCTAAGTCAAATTAACGCAAATAGGCACCTGCAGTTGGTACCAAACTAAGTCAAAGTTGAAGTCGAGGAGGCTCATCACTAAGCCGGAGTTAAAGGCGAGATAAAGGAAATAGGCTTAGAGAGAGAGAGCAGCTAGTTGACTCTGAAGGGGGTTCTCTGTTCCGTTTTTCTCCCTCCCCCTAGTGTCTATGTACAGTCAGTATTTATACGTTTTGAAGTATAGTATGTGAAAGTAAACAAATAAGTACTACTAGCAACGGCATCTGTCACTGTGCTTATGGTGCATACAAGGCGTCAGTCTGTAACTAAGTGAAAAATCCTAGGCGAAGTCTTGGCAACACTTAATTGCTAATAAAAACCAAAACAAGAAACGAGTCCAATGTCAACACCTGAAGTGTAGACGCTGTTCAAGTATGTTGGTAAGCTCAACAAACAAAATGATAGTAAAAGGTACGCATCTGATAATTTGTCCGTATATGGTAGGAGAACGCCGTTTTGTTGCCAGGATCGCTAGGGTCACTAATAATCGTTGCTAGGGGGTCTAGGCCTTGATGATCTAGGCCCAAGCTCCAGACTCCACATGATATTTCTCGTGCTCAATAAGTCTTGTAGTTGCTAGGGTCTCATGCTTTGGTCCAACCCTTGGGCTCGGTCCCATGTGCTGAGTGTTGTGACTTGTGTCAAATACAAAGTAGTCAACTGCCGCTAAGTCCGCAATGCCAAAAGAATGCCGAAAATGGTGCTCAGCAATAACTGGGGCTCATCATCCTCCCCCATACTGAAATATTGACTGTCCTCAGTCAACCTTGAAGTCACATGCTCGATTGCCTGGTCCGTGCGCCAAAGAGATTCAAATAAAAACTGGCTGGCAGTATTGCTTGAACTTCATCATCCCCACTTTCTTCTTATCTACTATTCTCCCCTACCATCTCGATCTTATTGCTATGTCCGATCTGGCCTCTCAGTTCAAAAAAACTATGATGGCCCATGCTTTCCTGGAATGTGTTGACCAATTGCTTGCCGTGGCTCGTGCTTCCCTGGCAAAGGATCCTCGCTTGGCGGTCACCACTATCTTTCAGACGTGGCTGCAATGGTTCAAGACTGTGGGGAGTGGAGTTGAGTGGCCGGAGTTGGCAACTGTCGAGAAGGAGTGTTGCCAGTTATACGAGCAGTACAAGGGGGAGGAATGGGTTTGCCCATTTGACATTCATTTTATAAGTCTTTGCTTTTATTTTCTTAATGACATTTCTAACTCGATCACTAGGCGCCAGTTGATCCCTCCTTGGAATTCCTAATGGACAACCTTACTGCGGGAATGACGGTAAGTGCCCCAGCAGTCGCTAGCGCTAGTGACACCGCTAAGGTATGTCAGCTTTTTGAAGAATTGTCACCAAATGACCAGTTCTTCTTTCAGCACCCGGTAGGTGCATTAGCGGTGGCGAGGGGGGAGGGATGGAGCAAGGGTCATGAGGATGATGAGGCGGCAAATTGTGGGGACATTCAGGAGGTGGGCCCCTTAACTCCCAAGGCTGGGGCTGGCGGCGTTGCTAGGGGGTTGGCAACATCGCCAAGAATGGCAACAACTCCGAGGAGCAAAGGGAAGGGGAAGGGAAAGGCATGGGAAGAAGAGGACAAGGATATTGAGGTGAGTCCCTTTTCTTCTTTTTCACTAACTCTTGACAACGCTCGCTAACTTTTTCTTGCAGGATCATATTGAAGAAACATTTACTGACAAGCACTTGGCGACACTCCTTTGTTGGTGAAAGGCCTTGACGGTGGTGGATGCTGGACTGGGAGCTGGGGTGAAGTTAGAGAAGGCCAAGGGGAAAGTAACAGTGTCGCTAGAGAAGCAACAAGAGTATAAGCGCACGCAAGAAGCGGTAAGCACTTAGCAATTGTTTCTTTCTGTGTCACTAACAAATTCCTCTAGTGCGACAACTGTTGGGCCGATAATGACCCAGAGGGCTGCTGGTACCCCACTGGGGTCCAGCCCTGTTATCGCTGCGACAGTACGAGGAAAAGCTGCTCACACAGCGGACGGTCGTCGAGGAGCACTGGCGGCAAGTTCACTAAGAGGATAGCGACAAAGGCGGCGTTGGTAAGGAATGCAAGAGCTTTTGTGGAGCAGCAGAGGGAGTTGGCAAAGCGAGGGGAGCACATTGAGGTCAAGCATTTGAGCTTGCTCCTACCGACATTGCAGGAGGGAGCTGTGGTTGGAGGCAGTGGAGGCGCTAAGGTGAAGAGCAGAGAGGTGGTGGAGAGCGACGAGGACGACAACGACAGCAACAGCGACGTGCCCTTGGCACAAAAATGAGCAGCAAGTCCCGTGTTGGTCGCTGGCACTAAGTGACCTCAAATGGTCGCTAGCGAGGAGGGAGAGGGGGATGTGGAGATGAGGGAGACTACTCCCTTAGCGACGGTCGCTGAGGCGGAGCGGGAGGCAAGCGACATGGAGGAGAAGAGGGCTGAGGAAGCCAAAGTCCGGTGAAGGGTAAGTCCTTCTCTTTTGCTAGTTTCTTGATCGCTAACCATTTTGCTGGGGGACCTGGAGCGACACGCCTTTGCGCCAGGTTGGCGATGATGAGCTGGAATGGCTGGGCAAGGACCTTGGTTGGCCGATGCTGCTAATGTCAGTAGCGTTGCTAGTGGATTTTGATGAGAGGGCAGCAGGAGTGGAACGGTGGTTCCAGAGGGAGCTGGAGGCAGCCAGGGAGGAGTTGTTAGCGGCTCGGGCTCATTACACTGTCACTAAGCAAACGTTGGCAACACTGGCGGGATATCGGTGCGACTGTCAGGCTTTCTTGGCCTGGCAAAAGGAGAACAATGTCGGAGAGGGAGGTTGGGAGGAGGCAGGGGCAATGGAGGTGCCTGACAATGACGCTGACCTCGACGCTTAGTGCCAGTCACCTCCTGTAATTTTTTTTTTTTTTTTTCTTTTTAGTTTTTATAGTACGGACATAGACTAGCCCCCTTAAAGGGCCCCAAAAAATGTATAGTATATTTTAGCGAAGACTCTGAAACCGATGGAACAGAAAAAAAAGAGAGCAAAATCACTTGGGGATACTAGCGACTATTGTCTAACACTAGCGACGTCTGACGGCAAACGCTCAGTAAATCATCATGGCAAAGCACCTCTGGAGACGTGCCAGGCGCTAGCAACAGAAGGGCCAAGCACAGCATTGAAACAAGGAAGGAATGTCAAGTAATGGGTTGTATTTGTGATAGTTTCCTAGATAATAGAGGGGGTTGGCACAATAAGAAACGAAGCAGAGTCAAAATAAGTTGCTAAAGCTTAGCGAAAAGGTAGTTTTCTTCTTCATTGGTGACGTCGCCAGTATTGTCATTGTTGACGAGTTCAGTCTGCTCCAGTTCTCTGAGTCAAGAGGTGTCGACATCAAAAGCGTCACTAGGCACTGTTATGTGTTCTCTAGCGAAATAGGGGACTAGGCAAAAGGCGGCAATGGGGCAATGTAATACGGAGCCATCTAATTCACAAACAATGTAAGCGCCTCCACAGTTGCGAGAGATTACCACTAGTGGGCCTAGGTAACGAGGTTTCATCTTCTTGTTATGCGTTACCTCAATTCTAGTATTCCTCATGAGTACAAGGTCACCTGTTTTGAAATTGTAATCACAGATCATAGCGGTGTGTTCTGTCTTGAAGCAAATGGCTGCTAAGCGATGAGCGCTAAGAACTTGGCTGTGAAGGCAATCTAGATTTTCTTGGCGACGCTAAAGGTCAATTGCTCAATGGGCTATGAGGTCAGTTGTCAACAACAGTGAGTTTGGCGGCAGTTGCAAATATGTCGCTTCTACTATGTCAGCAGGCAGGAGAGAGTGGGTACCAGTTGTCGCGAAATAAGGGGAGCAACCCATTCGCTTGCGCACTGTAACATGTTCTGACCAAAAGACCAAGTAAGTAGCAGTACTCCACCTAGACTGATCACCATCAACCGCTTTGAAGAGGGCTTGGCAAACATTGAAATGAGGCCGCTCGACTATTCCATTAGCGTGCTTATTGTAACCAGAGATCTGGATGTGGTGCAAGTTATACTTCTTTGCCAAGTAGGTAACTGCCTTTAGGATTGGTGGTCCATTGTCGGTAACTATTTTGCTAAGCACCCCCCATCAACAAATGACATCCTCATACAGCCACTTAGCGATGGCTTTGGTGTTCTCTCTGGCAAGCATACAAAACTCGGGGTAATGAGTCAGCAAACAACGTCCTTGAATGATGTATTTGAACTTATTGGAGGGTGGCATGAACATAGTGTCAACATATATTTTGCTGAACAAGGGCGCTGGCATAGCGACAGTTGGCGGAATGAGAACCTTGGTCATCTGATGTATCTGGCAGGGATGGCACGTCCAAAGGTACCACACAATATCAGCGCTAACTTCAGGCCACCAAAATCGTTCTAGGAGGGCTGAGCGAGTAGCAAAAAGACCTCTATGTCCCAAGTCATCATGCATAGCCTTCAGGACTTGTAAATGACTCGCGGTGGGAACAAACAGCTTGTGAGCGCCATCTCGCTTTCTCGCCAAAGTTTGCCTCCCATGACGAAGAACATTGAGGCATAGTGAATGAAAGCGGCGTAATCTTTGTTGCTAAGACCTTTGGGTCTGACAAGATTGTGAAGCCATTTCTCTACTAAAAGTATGCAAGCATCACTGGTGATAGCTTTGGCACTGCAGGGTACGTCGCTATAAGTAGAGGTGCCATCATCTCGGAGAGGTAGTATATTGTTGCTGGTTGCTACTTGGGGGAGAGTGTGGGTGCCGCTAGCAAAACTCGCTAAAGGATGCAAATAATTGTACTTGACCAAGGGAGGTAGACAACGGGAGGCCGTGGAAACTTGGCGAAGTAGCGGCAGCGGTGACTGGACTTGATGGACAAACCCATGTAAGCAATCAATCCAATCCTCGTAGACAGAGTTGTCACTATTGTCGACTGGAGGGTCGCCAGGCTGTGTCGGGCGTCGCAAGAGACCATCAGGACCATAGAAAGTTCCCTTAACATGAACCAGCTCAAAGTGAAACATCAAAATTGCCATGATCCAGCGGTTCATGCTAGCGGAAGGCTGAATGTCGGGGTTCTGAAGCATATCCTTAATGTAGCGAGCATCAACTTCAGCAATAAGATTCCTGATGCCAATAAGGTACATCCGTAAAGCTTGTAGCGCTCGATAAAGACCATAGAGTTCCAACTTGGGCTGGCTGAATTGGGCTTCTCTGTTGTTTAGCATGATCAACCCAAAGCGGTTGTAGCGGCGTTCCTTGCGATTATCACTAGTGCATTGACAGAGGTAATATCCAACCGCTATGTATGACGTATCCACCGCTAAGATAACAGGGTCAGGCAATTCATAATCGATAGGAACTAGGGGCTTAGCGTCTCGTAAAGCTTTCACGAGGTCCCGTTGAGCATTTATTTGATCGGGGCCAAACTCAAAAGGGATGCCAACGCAAGTAAGTTTTGTTAGGTTGTTGGCTCGATGGGCGAAGTTCTTGACAAACATCCTTAGTACTCCAATGGTACCTAGGAAGGCCCGAACTTCCAATAGCGACTTGCAAGGGCCCCATTGCTTGATTAGCACTAGGCGACTTTCGTCAGGAATTTGACTGCTAGGCGTGCAGACATGGCCTAGAATCTTGAATGTAGGGGCGCAGAGCACAAGCTTGTGACCTGAGAAGGTTCCACCACAGTATTTCATTTGCTGGAGAATCCTGTTGAGAAGTTCAAAGAACTCCCATAGCGCTAGGCAAATGTTTGAGTTAGCAGGATGTTTAGCGGGTTTACTGTTAACAATCTTCCAGTCCTTGGGTCCTTTAGCGCCAACGTTGTCAATAAAGCTGAGCACGTTATGGGGAATCTCTGGCTGCAAAATAAAGGTAATGTCATCGTGAAATATAGGCACAGAGTTGGTCCATCCCATCGGCAAGGTCACTAAGCGAAGGGCGCCAAACGGAGTCTGGAACGTTGTTAAGTCACGTGATGCTGGGTCAATAAGTCGCTCATCGTAGCCAACGTAGAGGTCAAGAGTGGCACCACAGATGCATCCAGCGAAAGATTCTGCAATGTGATCTGGAAAAGGTGGTACTCCAGAATGGCAGATGGTGATGCGGTTTAGCGGCTCGAGACTGTGCACAATCCTGAGCTTACCATTTTTCTTGAGAACGCAAAACCATTGCGAGCAGTAAGTGGAGTTTGAAGGTTCATAGATGCCAGCGCTAATTTTGCCACGAATAATCTTGCATATTTCCTTTTCTAGCCCTGGAGGTATGGGGCGATTGTGCTGGACCCACAGTACATGTGGAATTGTCGGTATGCGTACTGGCGGGAAGAAGTCGGGGCGCAAGCTTCCCCATTTGGAATCTTCCCAAGCAAAAGCTTTTTCCTGTTTGGCGACCATGTTGACTAATACATTGATTTTGTCACTAGTGAGGAACCCTGTGTCATGGTCCTTAACCAGTTTCGCTCGTTGCTCGCTAGTGAATTGCTTTGTTGGGACAAAAGGTGGCGGATTCAGGTTAAGCAGAGGGAGTGTTGCTAGTGGATTGCCAATAATCTGGCGCTTGATTCGAAAGTCCTCGCTAACATGGCTGGTGACTGGTTTGGTCTTCATAGCGACGGGCTTGTACTTCTTCTTGACCTGGACTCCTTTTTGCTTAGGGGGTTTGTTAGTGACATATTGAGCAGGGAATGGAATGTTAACGTAGGTGGGGGTAGTGTCTGTAACATATGTATCAAGTGGTAAAGTCTGTCCAAGAATCAAGGGGTTAGAGGTATCAGTAGAAACAAGATAAGCACGAGATGGAAGGGACAAATTGGAAACGTCGCTAGCCATAGTGTAAAAGTATGCTAGTGTGGGATCAGTCTGTGGGTCAGAATTGGTAAGTAAAACATCTTTGTCCAAGTCACAAGAAGCTATACAAGTCGCTAGACCAGTTGAATGGTCATAGCTGATAACGATCACTATGTTGCTATCTTCTTCAATGCCTTCGGCGATGAAAGCAACGGGGTGCCTCTGTTTCAAAGCGAACATTTTGGCAGTTGTTTTCTCTTGGATTTGCCACGTGGAAAGGTAGGGATAGTGCGCCATTGTCCAGTATTGGGGTCTGTGATTGTTATGGTGGTTTCAACGTTGCTAATTGTGTTGACCGTACTTCGAGTTAATACATCAAAGGGGCATCCAAGTAGAATGTCATAGGTGGGGGACCGTAAAACGTGAATGCGGAGGTAAAATTGTTATGCTGCCAATAGTGCAGGGTACGTTGCACACAAGTCCTAGCAATTGATCCATGGTACCATTAGCGCTCTGCATATTTAACACAATGTTAGGGTTGTAAGATAGCCCAATGTCGCTGGCGATTTCTGCAGACATTGAAATTATCTGAGAACCACTGTCGTGAATGCATTCCACTTCCTCTTTGTTGTCGATCAGCATCATGATGGTATGAAGTGACTGAGAATTCTTAGCAACAGTGAGCACCACAGGCTCTTCTCCGTGGGGTAGCGAATTGATGTAAGCTTCAACAGGGTCAACAGAAGTGAATGGTGCCTTGTCAGAGGTAAGTCCATTAGCGGTATCGGTGTTGGATCCAAGCAAAAACTGGGGTTCTTCAATAGCAAACGTCGGCAAAATATCTTCAAAAATGTTGCTGGGGTCCTGTACCGTATTAGCGCTAGCGCCTACCAATCATTTGGGCGTAACTGCTGTCCTAAACTGATTCCTAATGTCCTGTGATACTGAGCAAAGTTTGCCAACCAATACTGTAACCTTGGTGCTTAAAACCCATTCAAAAACTGCCTTGGATTGCTCAATATTGTAAATGGGTAGCATAGTTTGATATGCGCCATCATTAGTTCTGTTGGGAGCAGCAAAATTCCTGTTAGTGGGGGGGGGCGTAGCGACTAGGGATGCCAGAAAACAGATGGATGGGGGGCTGAGCAACAGGTTCCTTAGCGACGGGTGGTTGTTCTTTAGCGACGGTATGTTCAGGGGCTTTGCCTATGTTGGCAGGCTTAGCGTCAGGAGCTGGCATCGAATCAGGAGGGGATGAAGTTGCAGAAGTGTTGCTAGTCAATGGGGTTGCCATTGGTGTTGCCTTTGGGGTAACATTTGTTGGTCAATAAGCCACATGGGGAACTTGTATGCCGTCAAATTTTTCACCATTTCGCCTGAGAGCAAAGAGTTTGCGCTCCAAAGCCTCTATCCGTTCTTTCTTGCTTAGTGCTCAGCTCATAACAATGTCCTGTTGCATTACCTCATGGATTAGCGACTGCTGCATAGCCGCCTGCTCTGGATCTGGGTTAGCATTAGAAGAGAGTCTGCCTGTGACAATTTGTCCTAGGTTAAGCCGGTGCCATTCCTCGATGTGTTCCATATATAGTCACTTGCCAAAATAATTGGGAATCATAGCACCAGATGGTAAAACAATCTTGCCTTCAGCATTACAATGAACCTTACCCTGTAAGATCATTTGCTCCAGCTTTATACAAGTGCCCCGGACCATAGTATGACCAGTTTTACCACAAAAGTGGCAAGTGCTGTTAGCGAACTGTTGGCAAGGTTGGGCATTACCATTGGTCAACAGAGCTTCCAAACATTCCAGGGTGCTGACAATCGCTGTAGTGGTCGCTAATTCCAAAGTTTCTTGCTTAGGCGCATGCGAAGGGGCAGGTGGCAGTGACGTATGAATACTGCTGGTGCCATTGCTTATCTTGGTTGTAGAGGTGTCTGTTCCCTTTAAAACCCACTTTGCGCCTTCAAAAACTTGATCAACTTCATAAGGGTCCTCAGGATGGTGGTCGGGAAGAGTGATTTTGAGATGGCGAATGATTTTAGACCATAGCAACGTAGGGATACCTTGTTGGAACAAGCAACATTCCTCATTTCGATAGAGTTTGCCATTAGCAAGTAACCATCTGGCAATACGTTGGAAATCTCTGTAGTAGTCAGAGAATCTTCCCAAAGTCGCTAAGCCGCTGTTGAAAGTCTGGTTGACAAGTCGTTCCAGGTCGCCAAGATTATAACAAGCGCTAGCATCAGCGCCAGGGTACAACCTAAGCACTGCCGCTTTCCATTCCTGGTACGTATATGGTTGAGGAGCGTTGTTGCCGATAATAGTGTTGTCGCCAAATTCAGGTAGGCCAAGCCAGGTTTCTGCCATGTCATAAGAGACGTATCAAGCTGCATATTCCTTCTTCTGCATGTTGTCAGTGATGCCACAGTCAGCAAAGAGATATTCCAGTTCCTTGAAGTATTGGGGAAGTTCCCTAGGGCGACTCTCATCCCACTTAGGCGCAGTTGTGTCGTTGCGCAGTGGCATTCTAGCACGCCGAAGGCACTATCGCCAGCTGAGGTCATCGTAACGGTGGTGAGAAGAGTAGGGAAAGAGCAGATGGTAAAGGAAGGAGGGGAACTAGGGGACAAACAGGATCTAGTTACTAGCCAAAGTCGCCAGCGTTGCTAAGTCAAATTAACATGAATAGCCACCTGCAGTTGGTACCAAACTAAGTTGAAGTTGAAGTTGAGGAGGCTCGTCGCTAAGCTGGAGTCAAAGACAGGATAAGGGAAAGAAAGGCAAAGTGTAATCTCAAGCTGGTAGGCTTAGAGAGAGAGAGAGGGAGCAGCTAGTCGACTTCAAAGGGGGTTTTTTGTTCTCTTCTCCATGGGTATGTGTATATTTCTAGTGTCTATGTACAATCAGTATTTATACGTTCTGAAGTATAGTATGTGAAAGTAAACAAATAAATACTACAAGCGACGGCGTCTGTCACTGTGCTTATGGTGCATACAAGGTGTCAGTCTGTGACTAAATGAAAAATCCTAGGCAAAGTCTTGGCAACGCTTAATTGCTAACAAAAACCAAAACAAGAAAAAAGTCCGATGTCAACACCTGAAGCGTAGATGCCGTTCAAGTATGTTGGTAAGCTCGGCAAATGAACTGATAGTAAAAAGGTATGCGTCTGATAATTTGTCCATATATGGTAGAAGAATGTCATTTTGTTCGCCAGGATCGCTAGGGTCGCTAATAGTCATCGCTAGGGAGTCTAGGCCTTGATGATCTAGGCCCAAGCTCCAGACTCCATGTGATATTTCTCATGCTCGATAAGTCTCGTGGTCGCTAGGGTCTCGTGCTTTGGTCCAACCCTCAGGCTCAGTCCCATGTGCTGAGTGTTGTGACTTGTGTCAAATACAAAGTAGTCAGCTGCCGCTAAGTCTGCAATGCCAAAAGAATGCTAGAAATGGTGCTCAGCAATAACTGGGGCTCATCATTGGCAACCTCATAGGTGATGTGGGGAGGAATATTCTTGAGGGATAGCATGAGTTGGGGATTGTAGCTCTTGTTGGCATAGAAGAGGGAAACTCCAGTAGCAGAATGAGGCATATTGTTGTAGGTAAACTTGGCAAGGGGAAGTTCTGCACACCAGTCATTCTGTAAATAGTTAATGTAGAGGTGGAGATACTGTTCCAATGTCTAATTGACTTGTTCTGTCTGTCCATTGGTCTCCAGGTGATAGGCAGTGGAGAGATTGGTCTTTATTTGAGCGCTTTGCATAGCAATTGCCAAAAATGGGATATGAACAGAGGTCTGTGGTCAGAGACAATATTGTTCAGGAGTCTGTGTTTGGAGAATACATGTTTGAAGAATAGTTTGGCAAACTCTGGAGCATTGTCAGTGGTGTGGCAGGGGATGAAGAGGGCTTGCTTTGTGAGGCAGCAGACAACGACGAGGATTGCATCAAAACCTTTGGAGTCAGAGAGTTCAACAATGTGATCCATTGAGGTTGAGGACCAGGGGCACCAGCCAATGGGGAGGGGTTTCAGTAGTCTGTGGAGGTGGTGGCAGGGTACCTTGGCTTGGAGACAAGGTTCACAGGCCCTTACATATTGTGTGATGTTCTTCTTCATTCCTAGCCAAAAGTAAGTTTGAGAGATGAGCTAAAGGGTCTTACAAATTCCTGGGTGTCTGCAGAGTTTGTGGTCATAGTGTTGCTGGAGTATATTGAGGCAAATGGATTTGTGGTCCAGAGCATAGATTTGTCCACTCCAGAGCAGGAGGTGGTGGTCCAGAGATAGCATGAAGGGGTTTTCAGTGTTTGACCTGTTGGTAGAGTTGCTGCAGGGATTGTGCTGGGTGAAGAAGGAGTCCAGGAATGAGTTTCTGATTTAATGGAGGATTCCTTCTTCATTTAAAATTAGCATGGCATGTAGATGTTTGAGGGGGATTACCACTCAATAGTTGAACATGTTCTGTTCAGCTTCAAATGACTTTTTTAAATACATGTTAGACCTCCAAGTGAGGGCATCAGGCTTTGCACCAAGTCATCTGAGGTGGTAGTGGATGGTAAAGTCATACTCCAAGAGGATTTCAGACCATCAAGCTTGGCAGCAGCTGAGCTGCTTTGTGGTCATGAATTATTGCAGGTTGTTGTGGTTGGAGTAGACTTAAATATGGTGCAGGGATGCCTCGAGGTAGGCCCACCACTGACAAAAGGCTTCAACAATCACAAGGAGTTCTTTGTTATAGATGTTATAGTTGAGCTCCATAGGAATCATCAAAATGGGTGTAGAAGGTGACAGGGCAGAGTTTCTTGCCTCTGGAGTCTGACTAGGAGAGTATTCTAGCAATGGCATAGTTAGAGGTGTCACATTCAAGCACAATCAGTAGGGAGGGGTGGAGGACCAGGGTGGAGGTGAAGGCCTTCTTGAGGAGGAAGAATACACTCTGGCATTTGCTGTTCCAGTCCTAAGGGGTGTCCTTTCATGTAAGTCGGTTGAGGAGTTTGGTGATTCTGGAGTAGTTGTCAATAAATAGTAGTAGAAGTTAGCAAAACCCAGGAACAACTGTACCTCTTTGATGCTCCACAGCAGGGGCCAATTGAGTATAGCTTCAACCTTGGCAGGGTCCATGCACATGCTATTGGGAGTAACATTGACTCCAAGGTATTTGATCTCCATTGTGTGAAAGGAGCATTCCTCAGGTTTGGCATGGAGGTGGTACTCCCAGAGTTGTTCTAGGATGTGGCAAACATGCTCTGGATGCTGCTCCAGCAAATTTGAGTAGATCAATATGTTGTCCAGGTACACAATAACAAAAACATTGTTTATGTCATGGAAGATGTCATTTATGAAGTACTGGAAGGTGGCAGGGGAGTTAGTCATTCTGAAGGGCATTATAAGGTACTCAAAGAGGCCATAGTGGGTGCAAAAGGCAGTCTTCCATTCATGTTCCAAGGCAATTCAGACATTGTTGTAGCAGGAGCAGAGATCTATCTTTGTGTAGATCTTAGCACTGCAGAGACAGTCAATGAGGTCTCTAATCAGAGAGAGGAGATACCAGTTCTTTTTGGTGACTTTGTTGAGTCCCTAATAATCTACACAGAGTTGGAGTGATCCACCCTTCTTCTTGGCAAACAAGACTGGAGTGCTGGTGGTGGAGATCAATGGGCATATAAAGCCCTTGCCAAGCATGTCATCAAGGTACTCCTTCAGGGCCTGGAGCTTGATCTTGGACATGTTGTAGATCTTGCCAAACAGGGGTGAGGCACCTTCTTTGAAGTTGATCTTATAGTCATAGGAGTGGTGTAGGGGAAGTTCTTTGGCACTCTCTTCAGAGAACACATCAGCAAATTCATAATACTCTGGGGGAACTACTTCATATAGGATCTGTTCCTCCATTTTGCACTCTGGCAGAGTAGTTTCTGCATGGAGGTGCTTCTCAGGTAAGGCTGGCGTGATCTGTAACTGGAAGGCAGGAGTGCTGTCTTGTAAGATGCATGCAAAGAGGATGGCACCAATTATTTTGATATCAAGGTTTTTGGAGTCAGCAGAGGTGGGCAATGGGGTGGCAGTGGGTGAGCCTGGAGTGGTGGCAGAGTTGTCTGGAAGGGTCAAGCATGGTTGGTTGGGGTACTGTGGGCCTTTGTATTGGTTCCAGGGTATGTTGGGGGGCAGCCATCGAGATTTGATCAAGGGTGACTGAGGTGGGGGTGCATTTTCTTCAACTTCTGAGTTGCCACGGGGAGTGGAGGAGCTTTGGGTTGCTCTGGAGGTGCTAGTGCTGTGGTCAGAGACATTGGGGTACAAGGTGGACTGGAGGCAGAAGGGGATGGCAGCCACTAGACTTGCTTTGGGGCTGGAGAATCACATGGTGAGGTTCTTCCAGTCAATGTTGGGGTTGATGTCTTGCAGCCATGGAAGTCCAAGCACAATCAGAGTTGACAAGGGGAGTTGGGTGATGAGAAACTAGGCCTAAAACTGCAGATCATTGTCAAGGGTGAGGGTGTTGTCATGGTATTGAGTGATCCCTGTTGTGGCAGGGCTTCTGTTGAAGAGTTGGAGCTCAAGGAGCTTGTTGAGGTTGTTGCACCAGAGGTTGAGTTGACTGCTGACAAAGGTGCTAGAGGCACTGCTGTCAATAAGGATGGGGAGGACTTTGGGCAAGCTGTTGAGTTGAACATTGATGATGAATGACTACACTGACCTCAAGTGGAGCTATAGAAGTCAGGGGTTGGTTGATTGCAGTCTTGGGGTTCTCAGAGGGGAGTGAGATATTGAAAGGCACTAGTCCAGAGTTGGTTGGGTTGTCCTGGTTAAAGCAGAGGGTGAGGCTTGGCCAGTCAATGTGGGGATTGGTGGAGCAGACCCAGGAGAAGCCTAAGATGATGAGGGCAGAGGGGTGTAGTTTTATGACAAGTAGCTGGAGTTCTTGCTGTCATCCATTAGCAAATGTCATGGTCATCTCCAGGCGGTGTGTGATGTCTCCTGCAGGGGTGGGGTCACCATCAAAGAGCTTGAGGAGGATCAGGGTGGGGAGGTGTCAAAGGTGTTGGAGAGTGAGTGCCACCAGTGATTTGTCAATGAAATTATCTGTGGCGTTGCTGTCAACTAATGTGGCAATGGGGTTGTTGGAGGAGGGGAGGGTGGTGTGGAGAAGGAGGGTGGTGTGGAGAAGGAGGGTGGTGGAAGAGTGGGAGGGGAGGTGTGCTGGAGAGTTGTCCAGAGCAAGTACTATTGCACAGAGGAGTGTGGCCAGAGCAGAGAAGACATTGGGGTCTAGTCTATAGTCTAGTGTGTCTTCAAGACCTAAACTGCTGACTTGTTTTCCATAAACTGGTAATTGCAGTCCTCTCCATCAATTGTCCACATAGCACATCCCATTACCTATTGTTTGAGACAACTGTGGATAAAGTGTCCCTGCTCACCACATAGGATGCAGGTGCCATTTTTCTGTTGTTTTTCCTAAATCTCCTCCAGTACATCACTTATTAGAGAATTTCTGGGTAAAAGCAAGCCAGTTGGAGAGTATGGAGTTGCTTGGATTGAATTGGAGTAGCATCGTGTAATGGTCAAAGGTGATACCCTGCCAATAGAATGCAGCAAAGGATACTTGTGAGCTCTCAAGCTAGAAAGTGATGAGCTTAGCTTGGAACATAGTTAGACACTGGGTCAGGAAGATGCACCACTTCCAGGGGTTATGGCCAGTGAAAGGTTTGGGCTTTTGAATATTGAGTTTCTCTTCTTGAGCCAGTGTGTTGCAAGTGTTGTCCTGGGTGTTTTGAGTTCAGGGTGGGAATCTAGTGTTGTAGTCATAATAGTAGTTGTTTCCATTTCTGCACTGGGGGAGTTGTTCATAGCCAGGCCCCATCCTCTAGGTGATCTGCCATTGGGAGGTCCACCACTGGGGGGTTGGCCAACATTGCCTGGGGGAGGCCCTGGGGCCCATTGAGGAGGAGGGGGTCCTCTGGGGGTGGAGGGTCCAAAGTAGTTAGTGTTGGCAGGAGGGTTGGACATTGAAATGGGTGGGGGACAAGGGGGGTTAGTGGGGAAAGGGGGTCATGGTGCCCCAGAGCCCATAGGCTGTCTTGGAGGTGCTGGGAGGTTTTGGTAGGGCAGATGGACATTGGTATGGGGGGCATAGAGATCAAAGTGGAGAGGTCAGTCCTGTGGAGGGTTGTTGCATGGGGCAGGCTTGTTGGCAGGGTTTTCAGGCTTGTCAATGTAGGAGAGAGTCCAGTTGTTGTTGTCAATGCACAAGGGCAGCTGTTGTGAGCAGGGTTTGGGGATGGCAGGCTGATCCCATGTTTGGAAGGCACTGGGGACAGAGTTGGCCTGGGGGCAAGCAGAGAGGGCCAAAGTGTGAGTGGCAGGTTGGTCAAACAATCTCCCTGCAGAGTTGAGGTTTCTCAAGATGCTGGAGGCCACATTGAGTTCTTTCTGCTAGTGGGAAATGAGAGGTGGGGCTTTGCTTTGTGTTCTGACAGGTTCCTTGTACTGCACATGGAAGGAATGGGAGGGGTCCAGAGGATCTTTGAATAGGTGGGGGTTTGGACTAGTGTGGATCTTTTCAACCAATGCATGGAGCTGGTTCCATAGATTAGCATCAATACTCAGGGTGCCTTGCATGGTTTCCAGGAGATTTCCTTGCAGGTAGTGTTTGTGGAAGTTGAGGAGTTGATCTGCCCAGACTTCCAGAGTTGTGGAAGTGTCAGGGTAGCCTAGGTTGACAAGAAGAATGTGAGTGTGTCTTGCAAACTCTGCAGGAGAGAGGCAGAGGAAATGGAGGACTTCATCATGCTGTCAGGCATAGGCTTCAACCCTTTGCTGCCTGGGGGAAGAGGGAACTTGAGTGAAAAATAGCAGACAAGAGGAAGAATAATTATCTATGTGCTCTGAAGGGGCTGAGTATGCATAGTAGTGGGCAGGGGGAAGGTAGGTAGGGTTGGAGGGTACTGCGGAGTATTCTCTAGGGTATATGTGGAGGTTGTTGCCATCAGCGGGGAATGCTGGGGGGCAGTGCTAGCCTGGAGGTATTCCTTAGCTGATGGGGGAGGCATAGAACATCTGGTTGGCATCAGGGGTCCAGTGGTGGGGGATGTACTGATCTGCAGGGGGGCCTGGGTAGAATGGAGCATATGGATTTTCAGGGACCAGCTGACCATAGATGTTAGTTAGGTAGCTGGCAGGGTTGTACATGGAGTTATACACAGACATCAAGAACAGAGTAAGAGGAAGTCTTGATGTTATGTCAGGTTCTGCTGACTATGGGGGCTCAGCTATACTAGGCAAGTCCTTATTAGGCAGACATAATGTCCTGTGCTTATAACCTAGTGCTTTGGGGTTGGTGCATGGTAAAGGGACTTGCAAGGGGAATCTAAGGGGAGTGGCATGAGCAAGTCTGGAGTGGTCCAGGAAAGTCAAAGATCAAGTATATTAGACATTGGGCTTGGAAGGTGCCAGAAACAAGTTTGTGGGTGTGCAAATGGACTGTAGGGCAAGCAGAGGCTTTGCTAGTGATGGGGGCAGAGCCAGAGTTTGACAGGGGATCGAGAAAGAAATAGATTTGAGGTTAAAAATAAAAATAGAGATAGAGAGAAACACAAGACACAAGTAACCAGTTAATGCAATATCAAGACTAGAGTACGAGGAGTTACTCTACGACTTGTATACTGACTACTGGATAGCTCCAGAGGACAGTGGGTATGGCAGCAGGGTTTGACAGAGCTGTACAGAGTCAATGGGTGTCAGGTACAATCAAGGGGCAGGCTACAGTGACATTCTGATGGGATCAGCTGAGGATGTGGGCTACTCTGGGGTCATTGTGATGCTCTGGAGCAGGTTGAGTGAACTAGGGCAGTGGGTCAGAGGTGTAGGATGAGGCTAGGAATGATGGGGGAGGGTTCCAGGGGCTCAGAGGAAGTGTCAATGGCTGTGGAAAAGGCATTGGAGTTGGTCAAAGGGCCATCAGGGTTTGCCAGAGAAGCGTCGAGTTACCTAGTGTGAGTGCAGAGGATAGGTGAGGGCTGGGGGTGTTTGATGGGGTGTCAGGGGGGACTCCAGACAATCAAGCAGGCTGGAAACAATGTTGGGGGTTCAGGGAGCAGGTCATGACAGTTACCATGTCCCATACTTTTTCTTGTCTGAGTTTTTCTGTGATCTTTATCTTCTAGATTTGAAAGTTATCAGGTCCAGTTAGCATTGGGCACAATATGGCTTCTGACATTGATATGCCTGTCTTGTACTTTGAGACAGGGCAAAAGTACTAGAAAAGCAAAAAATTACCAAATAACAAGCTGAAAACTGTAAGCTTGGGTGATGTCAAAAACTGTAGATATAAGAAAGCATACCTAGTACAAAGAGAAACCACCAAAGAACCCAAAAGCATGCATTGAACAACACCAGCAAAAACAGTAAAAGCTCTGACATTGAGAATTGAGGCTGATCACACATTTGATGGGCAATCAGTGGCTGTGCTCAGCAACACAGCTAGAAATCTAACTGACACCAAGGACAGCCATTGACATCTATCACAATGATGATGCCCTACCCCCCTTGATACTATACACCAGACTATCTAAAACCTGAGCCAGCCACCATCCAAACCACACCTAGTCTGCTAGAAAGAAGTTGGAGGAAAAAAGAGCAAAAGAAAAGACATTGGATATACAAAAACCAAGTAATGCTAACCCAGCATGCCATCTTGTCCTATCAACCAATGGAAAGGAAAAGCCAAGAAAAACCACATGGTACAACCATGGTCATGCACAGAAAGCACCCTGATCTGTGCATGTGCAACAAGCTATAAAAGGGGAGGGGAATTGGAGGAGAGGAGAAGTAATGACATACCATGGCTTGGATAACCCCAGGGAGCAGTTATCTTAGGCTTATGAGTGTTTAGTTGTTTTGGGTTTTTTTAATTGATAATATTTGGACCCTTTCAATAGTACAAGACTGTCTCAAACTTGCAAATAAACCATTTAAATTTATATCTACTATTGTTATGTCTATGTGAGCTTGCATGCATGTAACTAAAAGCCTCCAAAACTTCTGTGAAACAAAGTTTGATCTGTTGATCCAATCAATTGATGGCATCAAACTTACATTTCACATCATCTGGAGCCCACTGCAAGGGGCTTTTGTTGCACAAAAATCACTTTTTGGATTTCCATGAGGAAGTCCAACCCTTGTGAAACATTAGTTTTGCACCACCTGGGTCTTGGCCCAAAACACCTGAAGTTATTACAACTAAGGTGAAAAACTCTGTTATATTAAGGAAAAGAGAAACTAGGACCAATAGCAGTGGTTCAAAGTCCTTTTTGCCTGACCCTGAAATCTTACTCAGAAGAAGAAAGCTTTGGACTGAGAAAGTATTTTCAAGTTCACCAAAAGAACTGTGCCCTACTACTCAACCAGTTTCTACTACCTCAATTATGGAGCAAAATATCAGATATAAACTACCACTGCCAGCAGGGATGCACCTAATTTTAAGCACACTGAGCCCTCTGAGGTTTGTTGCTTTTTACAAAGGATGATCTCTCTGTTTGAGCATGCTGGGATCCAAGGAGATAAGGAAAGGAAAAAGAGAATCTTAGAGTATGTGTATGCTCAGACTGAACAGGAATGGCTGGGCTTTGATTCCTTTGGAGATGACTATACTTGGTCTGCTTTTGAGAAAGAGATCAAGGAGTCTTATACAGAAGCAGTGGATGACACAGGTAGTGTTGCAAACCTGGACAGAATCTGCAGAGAACATGCCAGACTTAGTAGGAATGACACCACAGAAATCCATTCTCTGATAAGTAAATTTAGAGCTGAGGCTAAGAAGTTGGCTAAGGTCACTGGGAATGGGTCTCTGGTAGACAAATTAATGGGGTGCTTTACACCAGCTTTTGGAGATGTAATTGAGGAAAGGTTGATCAGTAGATATGGCCACTACAAAGACCCTGCTAGAAATAGACACAAGGACAATAAGTATGACCTATCAGAAGTGCTGACAGTAGTAGGGACCTTGATAGATGGTGCTATTGTAAGGAGCTCTAGAGAGGAGAAAATAGAAAAAATGGAAACTAGTAGGGGGAACATTAAGGAGGAGGAAGTGGAGGAGAAAATGGCTCATCTCCAAGATGCTGTGGTTACCATTGAAAAACAAATGAGGAGCATCCAGAGTACCATGCAAGCTTTGCAAGCTGGTCAGTTGGACATGCACAATACCTTCTTGCATACCAAAGGGAGCCAGAGTATAAGGGGCAGAAGGGCCTCCTACATTTCCAACTTCTGGGAGAAGTGGTGTTACTTGCTTCTATTGTTGGCAAACTGGACATAGAATCTCAGAGTGTGAAGTCATCAAGGGAGATGTACAAAAAGGATGGATTATCCTATTGGAAGGGAGAGCCAGACTACCTAATTGTGCTCCTTTACCTAGGGATCCTGCTGGTATATCTCCTCATGCTAGACTAGCACAGGTACATGATAAGCAAGTGAACATGTTTTTTGAATGGCCAGAAGATGACCCTCCAGAGACAGTCACTTACTTTACCTATGTAAACTCTGCTAGAGACACAAGGAATGACATGCTAAAGCACATTCAATATAAGAAGTCAGACTGCTTGGAGGACTTGGAGAAAGATTTCAATAAAATGGCTGAGATGCTCAGTGTGTTGGTCAGCACAAGGAACACAGCTAGTCCTGAGGGACAGAAATCTTCCTCTAAGGATCCTTAAATAACTCAATGAAGGCAATTAGAAAAGAGACATCTCAACCAGAAGTATCCTCATTGCCAGAGAGAACTCCTGAAAAACCCTGGAAAGAAAAGCTGACTCTGGTGATTCCACCTAGAGTTGCACCAAAACTGGATCTACCTTTTGAGAAGGTTCCAGCCCTCAATAAGGGACCAGACTTGTCAGTGCAGGACACTGTTCTAGGTTCCTTAACAGAAACAAGGGGGAAGGAGTGGAATAGGACCATTGATAGGCTCTGGGAGGCTATTGTACCTCTCAGTACTGGAGAACTGTTAGATGTGGCTCCTGGATTAAGAGAAGCAATGATACAAAAATTGACTCTCAAATCAGGGACTCAGTCTAGGGACCCCAATATCCCAAGGGTAGCAGTTCAACAGCAGACTGTAAGGGAGAAGAAACCACCTGACAAAGTAGATGTCAATGACCTACCAATGGCAACCTATTTCATTGCAGATGGGACACAGGATAATTTGCCTACTGGTGCAGTAGTGCATCAGGATTGTGTAGCCACTTACTTGGAAAATATCTCTCCAGGAGAAAAGCCAGTAGTGGTGTATGTGGCTAGAGATCTGCAAGTGTTGAGATCCTTGAACCCCATTGTCAATCAAAGGGGGCAAGTAGAGACAATTCTAGATAGTGGTTCTCAGATAGTCTGTATGGCACTAGATGAGGCATTTCATTTAGAATTGACTTGGGATCCAGACATATGCTTAAGGATGGAGCGTGCCAACAGTCAAGTGAATACATCAATTGGTTTAGCCAAAAATGTGCCATTTACTTTTGCTGAAGGCTTCACTATTTATCTACAAGTGCATATCTTTGTCAAGCCAGCTTATACTGTCTTGTTGGGTTGTGCTTTTGACACACTGACAGAAAGCAACATACAAAATCTTCAAGATGGCAGTGCCATATCAACTATCAGAGATTCTAATACTGGTCACTGGACAGCTCTGCCCACTCTTCAAACAGGGAAGGTGCCAAAGGCAGGTGTGGAGGAGATAGTGATCCAAAATTTTAAATCTCAATGATCTGGTCAGTGACCAGGGAGAGGTGGCAGTACCAATTGGAGAAAAGGAGAATGGTGAAGTAGTGGTGACTGGATACACTATAAGTGATAGTGGATTCAAGAACCAGGAGTTGAGAGATGTGTATCTGCAGGCCTTTGCTGCAGAGGGAGATATTGGAGGAAGAGATGAGAAGACATTAGCAGCCTATCTAAATGGGCAGCTGTATCAGATACCAGAGAAGTTGGAGGAAATCTTAGTACATTAGGAAAGCTTAGAGTTAGAAGCAGGCATGGGGGAAACTGCACAAGTATTTTCTAAGAAATACAAACCTATTGCTAGAAAGGTGAAACCTGTATTAGGAACCTCTCCTGAGGAGTATAGGATTGAAAGGTATATCATTGAGGATCCACTAGCAGACATGCCAAAGTTGGACCCAAACCCACCTGATTTCAAACCCACAGGGATGTGTAACTGCTGAGTGCAAGGAGATGTCAGAACCACAGTCCTGGAGGGGGACTCTTACAGGGGCCAAAACCACCTTGGGGAGGTGATGCCAACAACAAGTATGTAAATAGGGAAAGAAATTAAGAAACTAAGAAATGAGAGTGAGTAATGAATGGAGAGAAGATCAGATAACAACAGAACACAAACAAGATATCAGGTAATGTCAAGGCTAGGGTGTAGCTACAGACTAAGGGACCTTATATAGCTGTAGGACACTGCCAAAAGGAGAATATGGAAGTGATCTAAATCAGGTGGGAGTGATCTAACACAAGTGGAAGTGATCTAAGTTAAGTGGAAGTGATCTAAGTCAGGTGGAAGTAATCTGAGTCAGGTGGAAGTGATCTAAGTCATAGCAGGAAGTGATCTAAGTCATGAGGAAGTGATCTGGAACAAGGGAAGCAATCCTGGAAGTGATCTCAGGCAGGTGGAGTCATCTGGGACAGGTAGAAGTGATCTGGAACCTGTGGAAGTGATCTGTGCCTGTGGGAATGATCTGGAACAGGAAAAGTGGTCTTAGAGGTGGCTAAAACCTGGATGTGGCTGAAACAGGACTGTGGCTAAGATCTGGGGGTGTGGCTGAGATCCAGAGAGGGACTGTGTAGAATCTGAGGTTGGATAATGGTGAAGGGAAGGGGGGTTTGGAATGGGTCATGACAAGAGACCATTGACCAAGCACATAGTGATGGTTTCTTATGGCCAGAGGAGATGAAGGCAGTACATCATCTAATGATGCTGCAGAATGAGGCTTTTGCATGGGATGATCCTCAAAGAGGTAGGCTCAAGGAGGAATTCTTCCCTCCTGTGGTAATATCAGTAATTCCTCACACTCCCTGGGTATTGAAGAACATTTCCATTGCTTCTGGACTCAGAAATAAAATATGCCAGTTGATAAAGCAGAAAATTGAGGCAGGAGTGTATGAGCCATCCAACTCTTCATACAGATCCCAGTGGTTCATAGAAGATTGAAAAGGGATAGTGAGAGTTGAGGATAGTTCACAGTTTTGAATCCTTAAACAAAGTGACCATAGTGCATTCTAGGTTGCCACCAGCAACTGAAGAGTTAGCTAGTCACTTTGCTGGCAGAGCTTGTGGAGGGATCTTTGACCTGTATATGGGATATGATGAGAGAGTGTTGGATGTAAGGTCTAGGGACTATACCACCTTTCAGACTGTCACAACCTGCTCTCTGGACCCTGACATTGTTCCCACCCTGCTCATTTGTCTGGAGTTCCCCCTGATGCCCCTGAAACTCCTCCAGCCCTTGCCCATCCCCCATGCTCACATGGGGTAACTCTGACACTTCTCTGGCAAACCCCAATGGCCTCCTGACCAACTCTGATGCCTTCTCCACAGCCATTGACACTTCTCCTAAGCCTCTGGAACCCTCCCCCATTGTTCCTGGCCCACCCTATGCCTCTGACCCACAGCCCTAGTTCACCCAACCTGTTCTGAGGCATCACAACAACCCCAGAGCAGCCCACATCCCCAGCTGATTCCATCAGAATACCACTGTGGCCTGCCCCTTGATCATACCTGACACCTGTTGACTCCACACAGCTCCATCAAGCCCTGCCACCATATCTGCTGTCCTCCAGAGCTATCCAGTAGTCAGTATATAAGTTGTAGAGTAACTCCTCATACTCTAGTCTTGATATTACCTACATTAACTGGTTACTTGTGTCTTGTGTTTCTCTCCATCTCTGTTTTCATTTTTAACCTCAAATCTATCTCTTTCTCTGTCTCATTTTGCCTCATTTCCATCTTGTCTCAATTGTCTCTGCTTCCTTTGTTTCTCTAGGTTCTTTCCATCTCTGATGTCAGTACAAACTTCACACCCACACTACAAACTCCAAACATTCCTACAACAACTCCAGACCTTGCTCCTCACTCAGCCCCAGAACCCATCAAGTCTTAATTGATCCTCCATCAAACTCTGGCTCTGCCTCCATCACTAGCAAAGCCTCTGCTTGCCCTGCAGTCCATTTGCACACCCACAAACTTGTTTCTGGCACCTTCTAAGCCCAATGTCTAATATACTTGATCTTTGACTTTCCTGGACCACTCCAGACTTGCTCAGGCCACTCCCCTTAGATTCCCCTTGCAAGTCCCTTCACCCTGCACCAACCCCAAAGCACTAGGTTATAAGTGCAGAACATTATATCTGCCTAGTAAGGACTCACCCAATGTAGCTGAGTCCCCATAGTCAGTGGAACCTGACATAATATCAAGACTCCCCCTTACTCTGTTCTTAATGTCTGTGTATAACTCCATGTACAACCCTGCTGGCTACCTAACCAATGTCTATGGTTGGCTAGTCCCTGAAAATCTATATGCCCCATTTTACCCAGGCCCCCCTGCAAATTAGTATGTTCCCCACCACTAGACCCCTAACACCAACTAAATACCTCCAGGCTGGTGCTGCCCCCCAGCATTCCCCACCAATGGCAACAACTCCTACATGTACTCTGGAGGACACTCCACAGTGCCCCCCAACACTGCCTACCTTCCCCCTGCCCACTACTATGCATATCCAGCCCCTTTGGAGCACATAGATAATTATTCCCCCCCCTCATCTGCCATTTTCTGCTCAAGCTCCCCCTTTCCTCAGGCAGCAAAGGGTCAAAGCCTATGCCCAACAGCATGACAAAGTCCTCCATTTCCTCTGCCTCTCTCCTGCAGAGTTTACAAGATGTGCTCACACTCTCCTTATCAACCTAAGCTACCTTGACACCCCCACAACTCTGGAAGTTTGGGCAGATCAACTCCTTGACTTTCACAAATGCTACCTGCAAGGACATCTCTCAGAAACCATGCAAAGTACTCTAGGTATCAATGCTAATTTGTGGAACAAGCTGGCTTGGGAAGGAGAACTCAACATTCAAAAGCCTGAACCTTTCACTGGCTGCAACTCCTGGAAGTGGCGCATCTTCCTGACCCAGTGTCTAACTATGTTCCAAGCTAATCCCATCACTTTTCAGCTTGAGAGCTCATGAGTAGCCTTCACTGCATCCTATTTGCAGGGTATCACCTTCAACCATTACATGGCACTACTCTGATTTGATCTAAGCAACACTGTACTTTCCAACTGGCTCACTTTTACCCCGGAATTCTCTAGTAAGTTTGGCATCTTTGACACTGTAGCAGAGGTGGAGGAGAACCTCTTCAATCTCCAAATGTGTGACAACAAACATTTCATGACCTTTATTGTACAATTCAAATGGAAAGCCTACAAAACTGAGTGGAATTACAACACCCTTTGCTTTGCCCTCTGTCACACCCTGCCTCAATGGATCAAGAACATCCTCCATCTTGCACTCAAGCAAACCACCTACAACAGATACAAGGCACTTGTTACCAGGTTGACCAATGTTACTAGGAAGATCAGAGCAAGAACATGGCATTCCAGACCTTGTGGAACACCCCCAGTAACACCAACTGGCAGGTTGGAGCAACTAACAGCACTCAACCCTCAATCCCTGTCAACCCCACCAACTCCATGTCCTGTCTCCCTCTAGGCCAAAGACCTCCCAGTGCCAATTGACCCTCAGAACAGCACCTCCCTTGCCCAACTTAATGCTGCTGACCTCCATGAGGCCCCAGAACTCTTGGACACCAACTCTAACAACCTCAACAATTTTCTGGAGTCCACCAACAACCAGAAAACCCTATGCACAAACAAGATTTGGGATAGGCCATGGATTGATGTACCAGAGGAGATTCAGGAAAAACAACAGAAAGATGGTGCCTGCATCCTATGTGGTGAGCAGGGACACTTTATCCACAGTTGTCCTAAACAACAAGTAATGGAACATGCCATGTGGATGATCAACAGAGAGGGCTGTGATTACCAATTTATGGAAAACAAGTCAGCAATTTAGGTCTTGAAGATGCACTAGACCATGGATCAGACCCTGATATCTTCTCTGCTCTGGCCACTGATGAGCCCCAGTTATTGCTGAGCACTATTTTTTGGCATTTTGGACTTAGTGGCAGCTGACTACCTTGAATCCGACACAAGTCACAACACTCAGCACACAAGATTTTAGTGACTGCGAGACTTACCAATCACAAGAAACATCATGTGGAGTCTGGAACCTGGGCCTAAACCATTAAGGCCTAGACTCTCCCTAGCAACAATGATTAGTGGCCCTAGTGACCCTAGCAACAAAACGGCATTCCTGTACTATATATGGACAAATTATCAGACGTGTACCTTTTACTGTCATTTCTTTTGCCGAGCTTACCAACATACTTGAATGGCATCTATGCTTCAGATATTGACATCGGATTCATTACTTTTTGGTTTCATTTGCAATTAGGTGCCACCAAGACTTTGCCTATGATTTTTTACTTAGTTACAGACTGACGCCTCATATGCACCCTAAACACAGTGACAGACACCATTGCTAGTGGTGCCTATTTGTTTACTTTCCCATACTATACTTTAAAATGTATAAATACTGACTGTATATAGACACTAAACAAGCAAGAACAATTGGAGAACTGCTATCTTTGAACTCACCAGCAAGAGATTTCACTTCACCTCTTTTGCTCTTTTTATCACTTTCGACCCAGGCTTAGCAATAAGTCTTCTTGACTTTGACCTCAACTTAGTGGGGTGCCAACTGCAGGCACCTATTTTAGTTAACCCGACTTAACAACACTAGCGACTATGGTTAGTGACCATTTTACTGACTTCTGCTAGTAATAGCGACTCCTATAGACTTCACTCCACAACATAACTCCTGCTCTCATTCTCTGGGACAGTTACCGACTCACCCTCAACTATTAACTTCCTACTGCTAGCTACCCTATCTAGTGACTAGTGTTAGGTCCTCTTTTTAAGTTTCCTGCATGGCACTAGGCAGCATAGGAGCACATCACCACACTTCTCCACACAATGGTACTTGCCCCAGACAACCTCCCAGCACACCTCTCCTCCCACTCCTCCACCACCCTCCTTCTCCACATCACCCTTCTCTTCTCCAACAACCCCATCCCCACATTAGTTGACAGCAGCACTATGGATAACTTCATTGACAGATTACTGGCAGCACTCACCACCTAACACCTCCAATGCCTCCCCACTCCAATTCTCCTGAAGCTCTTTGATGGTGACCCCACCCCCGCCAGAGACATCACACACTGCCTGGAAATGACCATGACATTTGCCAATGGACAATAGCAAGAACTCTGGTTACTCATCACAAAACTACACCCCTCCACCCCCATCATCTCAGGCTTCTCCTGGCTCCACTCCACTAATCCCCACATTGACTAGTCCAGCCTCACCCTCTGCCTGGACTGGGACAACCCAACTGACTCCAGACTAGTACCATTTGATGTCTTACCCCCCTCCAAGAACCCCAAGACCATGATCAACCAATCCCAGACTCCCCTGCAGCTCTACTTGAGGTCTGCACATTTGTTTGTCATCAATGTCCAACTCAATGGCTCACCCAAAGTCCTCCCCACCCTCATTGACAGTGGCACCTCTGGCACCTTTGTCAGCAGTCAACTCAACCTCCAGCACAACAACCTCAACAAGCCCCTTAAGCTCTAACTCTTCAATGGAAGCTTTGCCACAACAGGGATCACTCAATACCATGACAACACTCTCACCCTTGACAATGATCTGCAGTTTCAGGCCTAGTTTCTCATCACCCAACTCCCCTTATCAACTCTGATTGTGCTTGGACTTCCATGGCTGCAAGACATCAACCCCAACATTGACTGAAAGAACCTCACCATGTGATTCCCCAGCTCCAAAGCAAGTCTAGCAGCTGCTATCCCCTTCTGCCTCCAGTCCACCTTGAACTCCAATGTTTCTGACCACAGCACCAGCACCTCCAGAGCAACCCAAAGCTTCTCCACTCCCCATAGCAACCCAGAAGTTGAAGAGAATGCACCCCCACCTTAGTCACCCTTGATCAAATCTCGATGGCTGCCCCCCAACATACTCTGGAACCAATACAAAGGCCCACAGTACCCCAACCAACCATGCTTGACCCTTCCAGACAACTCTGCCACCACTCCAGGCTCACCCACTGCTACCCCATTGCCCACCTCCACTGACTCCAGAAACCTTGATATCAAAATAATTGGTGCCATCCTCTTTGCATGCATCTTACAAGACAGCACTCCTGCCTTCCAGTTACAGATCATGCCAGCCTTACCTGAGAAGCACCTCCATGCAGAAACTACTCTGCCAGAGTGCAAAATGGAGGAACAGATCCTATATGAAGTAGTGCCCCCAGAGTATTATGAATTTGCTGATGTTTTCTCTGAAGAGAGTGCCAAAGAACTTCCCCTACACCACCCCTATGACTATAAGATCAACCTCAAAGAAGGTGCCTCGGCCCTGTTTGGCAAGATCTACAACATGTCCAAGATCAAGCTCTAGGCCCTAAAGGAGTACCTTGATGACATGCTTGGCAAGGGCTTCATATGCCCATTGATCTCTGCTGCCAGTGCTCTAGTCTTGTTTGCCAAGAAGAATGGATCACTCCAATTCTGTGTAGATTATTGGGGACTCAATAAAGTCACCAAAAAGAACTGGTATCTCCTCCCCCTGATTGAAGACCTTGTTGACCATCTCCACAGTGCTAAGATCTATACAAAGATAGATCTCCATTCTGGCTACAACAACATCCAAATTGCCCTGGAACATGAATGGAAGACTGCCTTTCACACCTGCTATGGCCTCTTTGAGTACCTTGTAATGCCCTTCAGAATGACTAACTCCCCCACCACCTTCCAGTACTTCATGAACAATAACTTCCACAACATGAACAATGTCTTCATTATTGTGTACCTGGATGACATCTTGATCTACTCAAATTTGCCAGAGGAGCACCTGGAGCATGTTTGCCACATCCTAGAACAACTCTAGGAGTACTACCTCCATGCCAAACCCAAGAAATGCTCCTTCCACATGATGGAGGTCAAATATCTTGGAGTCATTGTTACTCCCAATGGCATGTGCATGGACCCCACCAAGGTCAAAGCTATACTCAATTGGCCCCTGTCATGGAACATTGAAGAGGTACAGTTGTTCCTGGGTTTTGCTAACTTCTACTGCTGATTCATCAACAACTACTCTAGAATCACCAAACTCCTCAACTGACTTACATGAAAGGACACCCCTTGGAACTGGAACAGCAAATGCCAGAGTGTATCCTTCCTCCTCAAAAAGGCCTTCACCTCCACCCCAGTCCTCTGCCATTTTGACCCCTCCCTACTGATCATGCTTAAATGTGATGCCTCTGATTACACCATTGCTGGAATACTCTCCTAGTCAGACTCCAGAGGCAAGGACCTCTGCCCCATTGCCTTCTACACCCATTCAATGATCCTTATGGAGCTCAACTACAACATCTATGACAAAGAACTCCTCATGATTGTCAAAGCCTTTTGCCAGTGGTGGGCCTACCTCAAGGGATCTCCACACTGCATTCAAGTCTACTCCAACCACAACAACCTATAATACTTTATGACTATAAAACAACTCAGTTGCCACCAAGCTCAATAGTCCAAAACCCTCTCAGAGTATGACTTTACTATCCACTATTGCCCTGGACAGCTTGGCACAAAGCCCAATGCCCTCACTTGGAGGTCCAACATATATTCAAAGAAGTCATTCAACGCCAAGTGGAACACATTCAACCATTGAGTGGTAATCCCCCCTGAACATCTGCATGCCATGCTGATTTTAAATGAAGAAGGAATCCTCCATCAAATCAGAAACTCACCCCTGGACTCCTTCTTCATCCAGCACAATCTCCACAACAACTCCATGAACAAGTCAAATGCCAAAAACTCCTTCATGCTGTCTCCAGACCACTGCCTCCTGCTCCAGAGTGGACAAATCT
Organism: Termitomyces sp. T153; assembly: GCA_018296165.2. Taxonomy (NCBI): domain Eukaryota; kingdom Fungi; phylum Basidiomycota; class Agaricomycetes; order Agaricales; family Lyophyllaceae; genus Termitomyces; species Termitomyces sp. T153. The sequence continues at coordinate 45,557 of JACKQL020000150.1, forward strand.
ATACTCCAGACCACAAATCCATTTGCCTCAATATACTCCAGCAACACCACAACCACAAACTCTGTGGACACCTAGAAATTTGTAAGACCCTTTAGCTCATCTCCCAAACTTACTTTTGGTCAGGAATGAAGAAGGACATTACACAATATGTAAGGGCCTGCGAACCCTGTCTCCAAGCTAAGGTACCCTGCCAGTGCCCCCATGGACTACTGAAACCCCTCTCTATTGGCTAGTGCCCCTGGTCCTTGATATCAATGGATCACATTGTTGAACTCCCTAACTCTGAAGGTTTCAATGCAATCCTTATTATTGTCTGCCACCTCACCAAACAAGCCCTCTTCATCCCCTGCCACACCACCAACAATGCTCTGGAGTTTGCCAAACTATTCCTCAAACATGTATTCTCCAAGGACAGACTCTCAGTTGATATTATCTCTGACCATGGACCTTTGTTTGTATCCCATTTTTGGCAATCACTATGCAAAGCACTTGAAATAAAGACAACCTCTCCACTGCCTATCACCCAGAGACCAACAGACAGACAGAACAAGTAAACCAGACATTGGAACAGTATCTCCACCTTTATGTTAACTATTTACAGAATAGCTGGCACACAGAACTCCCCCTTGCTAAGTTTACCTACAACAATACACTTCACTCCACCACTGGAGTTTCCCCCTTCTATGCTAATAAGGGCTACAACCCTTGACTCATGCTATCCCTCAAAGACATCCCTTCTCACATTACCCATAAAGTTGCTGAGGACCTCCAATTCCTTCACCAGTTCCTCCAGGATGAGATCAACACTGCCAATCAAGCCTACTCCAAGCATGCCAATGCACAATGCAGACCAACCCCCAACTGGTCCCCTGGCACTTTGATCTGGCTTGATTGACAAAATCTCAAGACCTGGAGGCCCTCCATCAAGCTTAATCACAAATGTTTTGGCCCTTTCAAAGTCCTCTGGAAGGTCTCCATACACACTTACAAGCTTGACCTACTCCTAGGCCTGAAGGGTCTCCTCCCCATATTCCATGTATGACTCCTTGAAAAACATGCTCTGGACCCCTTCCCTAGGCAATGCTCCAGCCAACTGCCCTCCATCAAAGTCAAGGACAAATACCACTATGAGGTTGACCAAATCCTTGGTTCCCATGTGGTCCATGGCCAACCCCAGTACTTGGTCTGCTGGAAGAGCTATGGATCTGAGGACAACACTTGGAAACCTCAAAGACACCTTGACAGAGCCCCCAACAAACTCCAGGACTTTTATCAACAGCATCTCACCAAGCCCTGGGACTCCTGGGACTAGCAAACACAGATGGCATCAGTGGGTATAGCCCCTGTCTCTGGATTCATCAGGAATTCAACTCTCATGAGTAACTCCTATGTCTTTTCACTTACACCTCTCCCTCACACAATCTGAAATCTTCTCATGCTCAGCAGGAATGCAAAAGAACAAAATGAATAGACTACAAATACAATTATAGAACAGAAGGGAGCATAGGGCAGCAAGAAATCAAAAGTCCAAAGGCCTCCTTCACTCTCTCTCCTCCTCTAGGATCCTCCACACCACACCCCTGACTAAATCCACCTCCATCTGGGCAACCATGACAGCAAGAACCTCCAGCTGCCTAGGCAATGGCTTCTCTACATTAGTTGCTACCTCCCACCACACTCCAGGGTCCACTGCACTCCTCTGCTGATGTCCCACCAGCAACTGCCCCATTTGATGAGACCCCTGCTCCAACTCTGGTAGGAGCTCCCCAGGCATCTGTGCCAATCCATCCTACATCAAGGCAAAAGCAGCCAATGCCCCATCGAGGAGGACATGGTGCTGTTGGACCCAGTCTAGATGGCTTTGGGTCAGCAAGATTGTAGGAGCAAAGGGCAGAAAGACACATGCATTATCCCCCTCTGCCCCAAAGCCACTTTGTTGGCCAGCCATTCCTTTTGCCACCTTCTCACCTCCACCCTGGCCCTCTCTGCCTCTGCAGCTTCTCACCCTGCCTCTGCTCTCTGCTCTGCCCACACTTCTGATTGCACCAGCCATTCCCACAGGCCCTGCATCTCCAGTGACTCCTCCACAATCATCTGTATAGCCCCTTCCAGCTCTCCTCATGCCAGATCCTGACCTCTCTGCACCTTGTTACACTCCTGCTGAATCTCATTGTGGTTCTCTGTGATTCTCTGGACCTCTTCCTCACACAATGCCAATAGTTGAGACAGCACCTCTGCTTGACACTGCCAAAATGTCTCAGAAATAATGAGAGAGGAAATGGGGCCCCTGCCAGATCCCTCCATCAAGGCCCTCAATGCAGGGGAGTAAATATGTGGCCCTGGAGGACCCACCATTGATCCCTCCCCTCATAGCTGCTTGCTGGGCCCCACTTCCAGAGAGGGGGATGCCCTCCGCTTCCTCTTGTCACAAGTCATGGGGGCCCCCTCCCTCTGCCTGCCCCACAGGAGTCCCACCTTCATCAAGCACTCCATGCTGCTTCCATGCTCCACTCCAGACCTCCAACCCAACACTCTCCCCTTGCATCTCTTGAGTATCTGCATGGCCACCCACTTCACATCTCATCCCTGCTCCTCCAACATGCACACCACTCACCAACTCAACAAAATAGGGCACTTCTAATGCCTCAAACAACAAGGGATGCATACTAAAGTGTCCCACCAGGACCCTGGCACTGGCTCCTTAAAACTGCAGTGATCCCTATGATGAGCACAAAGGGTGCACTGTAAAGTCAGGTCAGATCAAAGCTTGGCAAAAAAGACACTGGATGCTCACCAGAGCCTCTGCCTGACACCACTCCAGAGTTGAGGGACCCTGTGCCCACCCCACTGCCTCTGCAAACTGCTCTGGGGTCACCTCTACCCGAGGAACCCGCAACACCTTGGGGACAACCTGTATCTCCCCTAGATCAAAATTAGGCTTTGAGGACCATCCTGCCAAACTGAAACTGACCCTGCTGGAACTCTGCCTGAGAATGGGACCCCTGACAGGCCAGCCACAGCTGCAGATAATTCTGTTAGTGTAAATCAGTGACTTTGGAGTATAGAAGAAATGGACTCACACTCACAAGTACAGTACATTGCTGCAACCTGTTCACAACTATAGGAGGACTCAGACTCCTCTGAGGACAAAGGGTTGGGCAAGGCCAAGGACAACACTGATGGTGTGGGAGAATAGGCAGAGGATGACACTGTAGAAGGTTAGGGAATTCTAGAGTATGTCTGACCCTTTTTAATGACTTGGGAATAACCCTCTAATGAACAGCAGCCATGCTTTGACTTTGTTCTCCATGCCACGACTCCTTGCTGCAGTTTGATCAATATTACTCAACTTTGATTCCCATGCCCTGCCAACCCCTAAATTGCACCCTGCATCTTGAGGGTCTTGACGCTGAGGGGGGGGTAATGTCATGACCTGCTCCCTGAACCCCAACATTGTTCCCAGCCTGCTCATTTGTCTGGAGTCCCCACTAATGCCCCATCAAACTCCCCCAGCCTTTGCCCATCCCCCATGCCTATACAGGGTAACTCCAATGCTTCTCCAGCAAACCCTAACAGCCCCCTTGCCAACTCCAACACCTTCTCTACAGCCATTGACACTCCCCCTGAGCCCCTGGAACCCTCTCCCATTGTTCCTGGCCTGTCCTATGCCTCCAACCCACTGCCCTAGTTCACCCAACCTGTTTCAAAGCATTATGACAACCCCAGAGTGGCCCATGTCCCTAGCTGATCCCATCAGAATACCACCACAGCCTGCCCCTTGATTGTACCCAACACCTGTTGACTCCACACAGCTCCATTGAGCCCCACCACTATATCTGCTGTCCTCCAGAGCTATCTAGTAGTCAGTATATAAGTTGTAGAGTAACTCCTCATACTCTAGTCTTGATATTACCTACATTAACTGGTTACTTGTGTCTCATGTTTCTCTCCATTTCTGTTTTCATTTTTAACCTTGAATCTATCTCTTTCTCTGTCTCATCTCACCTCATTTCTGTCTTGTTTCAATTGTCTCTACTTTCTTTGTTTCTCTAAGTTCTTTCCATCTCCAACAGCAGTACAAACTCCATGCCCACGTTATGAACCCTGAACATTCCTATGACTACTCTGAACCTTGCTCCTTGCTCAGCCCCAAAACCCATCAAGTCTTAATTGATCCCCCATCAAACTCTAGCTCCACCCCCATCACTAGCAAAGCCTCCACTTGCCCTGCAGTCTATTTGTGTGCCCACAAACTTGTTCCTGGTGCTGTCCAAGCCCAACATCTAATATACTTGGTCTTAGACTTCTTCAGACCACTCTGGACTTGCTCAGGCCACTCCCCTTAGATTCCCCTTGCAAGTCCCTTCACTCCACACCAACCCTAGAGCACCAGGTTATAAGCACAGGACATTGTGTCCACCTAGTAAGGACTTGCCCAGTGTAGCTGAGCCCCCATAGTCAGTGGAACCTGACACAGACACTCTTTGGTGCTCTAAGGCTGGTAACCTTGCCCATGGGCTGGACAAATTCAGTACCAATCTTTCATGATGACATTACCTTCATCCTGAAAGATGAGATACCTCATGTAACCTGGCCATACATTGATGATGTGCCAATCAGAAGTCCCCCTCACAGGTATGAATTGCCAGATGGAGGCTATGAGGTTATTCCAGAAAATCCAGGCATTAGGAGATTTGTATAGAAACATCTGCAGAATGTAAACAGAGTGTTACAAAGAATCAAATATGCTAGAGGAACCTTTTCTGGGAAGAAGTCAGTAGTCTGTGCAGTGTGCAGATGAGATTGTAGTGGTTGGACACAGGTGTTCCTATGAGGGACAGAAACCTGAGACCAAGCAGTTGGCCATTGTTATGGGGTGGAGAAATTGCCAGGACAAGTCAGATGTCAGAGCTTTCCTAAGTACTTGTGGTACCTTTAGGATGTTCATTAAAGACTATGCCAAAGTGGCTGCACCTATCAACAAGTTGACTCAAAACCACACACCATTTGTTTGGGGTGAGGAACAGCAGTCAGCAATGGCTCAATTGAAGAAATTGCTAGCTGCAAGTGCACCTCTAAAACCAATTGACTATGAGTCAGGAGGGGCAGTGGTCCTATCAGTTGACACTTCTTGGATGGCAGTGGGCTTTGGAATATTCCAGGAAGCTCCAGACAATCCTAAGCAATGCACTTGTGCTAAGCTAGGATCCATCACTTTTGAATGAGAGGGAGGCAAGATTCTCACAACCTAAAAGAGAACTCTATGGTTTGATGAGAGCCTTGCAAGCTAATAAGTATTGGCTAGTTGGTTGTAGGAAGCTTGTAGTGGAGACAGATGCCAAGTATTTCAAGGGAATGCTAAGCAATCCTAGAGTAGAACCTAATGCCACCATCATGAGATGGATTGAGGACGTACTACTCTATCATTTTATTTTGAGGCATGCCAGGAAAAACCTTTAGTGTTGATGGCCTGTCTAGGAGGCTCAAGCAGCCAGGAGATGAGGAGTACCCACCTGTTAATCCAGAGTTGGTGGACAACCCAAAGGCTATGCACTTTGAATATCCAGCTAAAACCAACAATGAACCAGGATGGGAGGATTGGGAACCCTTAGCACTTGAAGAGTTTGCAGATCAAATTGACACTAGAGGTGGCTATCTACATGCAGTAGCCACTGAAGTATCAGACTTTAACAAGAACTTGATAGAGCAATGTCCCAAGAGGAGGAACTTAGGAAGGCAGTTCTAAGTCAGTAGCAGACACCCAGAATGGATCCTGTTGCAGTACTATCTCTCTCACAGCTTCTATTACCTACAGAAGGTACTGAGGAAGAGAAGGGAGCAGACTTACAAGCCTACTTGGAGCATAGGAAAGGTGAAGAGAGTGAATAGTGGGATAACTTGCTACCAATTGTACAAAGCTGGCTACAAAACTCAAGCAAAGAACCTGAGGATTTGCAGGGTTGGAACCCAGACAAGTTCAAGAGGTTTGCAAGACAGTTCTTCTTTGATCAAAAGGGGAGACTGTATAAGTGGAATCATGAGGCCAGGCATAAGCTAGTAGTCAATATCAATAGGCAGATGTTCATGCTTAAATCAGCCCAGGATGCCTTGGGGCATAGGGGGACTTATGCAACCAAAATGTTGATACAAGAACAATTTTGGTGGCCAGGAATTGATGGAGATGTGCAGTGGTATGTTGTTGTCACAACTGTCAGATATGTCAGAAGACAGTTGTAAACAGAGCTCCCACAGTGACCTATACACCCTCTATCTTCCAAACAATCTACATTGATACTATGCACATGACTCCAGCTTCAAATGGCTGCAAGTATATTGTCCACAGTAGGTGTGCATTGTCTTTATGGATGGAAGGGAGGCCTCTGTGCAAGGAAAACCATAAAACAATTGGTCAATGGTTGTTTGAGGATGTGATTTGTCATTGGGGCTGCATTGCAGAGATCATTACTGACAATGCTGGACAATTCAAGAAGGTCACAGTTTGGATAGAGAGCAAGTATAGAATCAGAGGCATAGCCATATCTCCATACAACTCTCAAGCTAATGGTAAGATTGAAAGGCCACACTGGGATGTCAGGTGAGCTTTATTCAAAGCTTGTGAAGATTGCACTAAGTGGTTTTGGTTCTTCTTCCATATAATGTGGAGTGATTGCATTACTATCTGGTGGAGATTTGGATGTTCACCATACTTTATGGTCACTGGAGCTCATCCAACTCTACCTTTGGACTTGGTAGAGGCTACCTGGTTAATAGAATTACCAGAAGGGCTATCATCTATAGAAGAGTTGATTGGTTATTGGGCTAGGGCTTTAGCCAAACATCACCAGCATGTAGAAGAGATGAGAGAGAGAGTTGGGAAGGACAAACTCCAATAGGCCTTGAAGTTTGCAGAAGAGCATAAAAACTCTATCAAGGACTTCAATTTCAAGCCTTTGGACTTAGTCTTGGTCAAGAAATATGATTACAGAAAGTTCACACAGTGCTAAAATGCTTCCCCATTTTCATGGTCCAATGGTAGTAATTACTAAGACCAGAGGTGGTAATTACATTGTGGCAGAACTGGTGGATCAGTTTGGCAGACTAGGGTGGCAGCTTTTAGGGTAGTCCCTTACAAAGCTCAAAGACAATTGGAGCTAGCCCAAAGCCTAGAGCAGTGGGTAGATATCACTCCAGAAAAGCTAAAAGAGTTAAGGGAAGAACTACAAAAGCCTGCTAGAAATGCTATATCTAATCTGTCATCTGGATCTATAAGGCTTCATGAGCCTCTAGACCATGACATGAATAGGTTAGACAATAGCCCTGAAAGTTGACAAAAAATTAAAGTTTTACTTAACAAAATCAAAATAAGTAAAAAGACTTAGTTCGGTCACACATTTTCAGAGTTAATGGCATTAAATTGAGGGATACAGAATAAGGAATATGTAGGGAGTTTTATATAAGTAGGGCTGGTTAAAGTATGGCTATGCTAGTTTAAGCAAAGACAATGCTGATGCTTACAATGTGGGGGCCTCTGGTATGGGGGACATGGGGGAATGGGAAATCTTTGGAGAAGAAGTGGTGATTTCAATGTTGGAATTGGAATCAATGACCTGAGACTCTAGGTAAATAAAAACAAGTTGGGGAAGTCAATAAAAAGATAGTACCTCAGGCAAAACTTGGAGATCATTGAGTAAATCTCCAGTATGCTTGACATCAGAAGGGCTGAGAGTTTTGTTAAGACAAACAAGGCAAGCCAAAATGAGTTTGTAGGTTTGAAGGACAATGTTGAGTGAATAGAGTTGTTGCTGCACAGCAAGATGACAGCATCATGATGTTGTTGGAGATTGGCATGTGGAAGGAGGGTGCCATCATTGATGAGCTGGATGGCTTCAAGAGCAGCATCAACCTGGCTGAGGAGCAAGAGCATGGCCTTGTTCCCAAGTTTGAGGTTGGCTGGGAAGTGAGTAAGGCCAGAGAAGTGAGGAAAAAGAAAAGGGACAGACTGTAAGCTGGAAAAACTTTAACCTTCTTGAGCTTGAGTTTGCTGTTGGGTTCAGCCTGGGGATGAAAGAGATGAATGAAGGTTGAGCATGTCAAAACAATGAGTGAGGAGATCAAGCTTAAGGGCTATAACTCACATTAGCCTTGCATTTGCCAAAATGAGTGACAGATGAACCTAGCATTGTGATGTCCTGGTCTTTGGCATGATGCTTCTGAGGACTGGTGTGAGATGAGGGTGATGAGAAAGGGGAAAAAGGACAGACCTCTTCAGCCTCATGTTTATGTTGGGCTTTGCAATGGTTCTTCTTGATTTGGATGATGGCATTGGCAAAAGTCAAAAAGGACTGCACATTGGGAGAATTGCTGGCAGCACCACAGTTGAGTGTGGGAAGTATGGTGGAGAGGCTGTTAAACAGACCATTTTGCTCAGTGATGCATGGAAAGTCAGCCTGCTTGGCAAAGCACTGTAGGAAAGAGGAGGAAGTCAAGAAGGGGTTGAAAAAGGAAGAAGAAAGCTCATGAGTTGCATTGTGCCCAAATATTGGGCATGATCAGCCCCAGAACTGTTAAAACCACTCACAATTCTGCACATGCTGATGATGGCCTGTGCAAATATGGGAAACTGGAAAATGGCCAGAATAACTTGATGGGCATCATGTTTGACTGGGCATTTAAGTAAACCAAAGTGGTCAGATGAACTCTGGATAGGGCTGGGTTGAGTGGACAGAGGGGCATGAGGAAGCCTGGCAGCAGGGCCAGTGGGGGTCCTGCAAGGAGTGGTGGAAACAGAAAGGTTCAACACCATCATTGCAGGGAGAAAGGGTTATGTCAAGGCTGTCCTTATAGGACAGTGGGTGTAATCAAGAAGAAGGAAAATAATTTTTGTGAAAAAGAGAAAGAAAATTGAATCTTTTATTGAAAATTTGAGGGATGATCATGTATGTGAAAGGCATTTGAGGATGTATAGACCTGACTGAGGGCAGTCAGTAAAATGGTGTGGGAGAGGTGATATGCCTGTCTTGTACTTTGAGACAGGGCAAAAGTACTAGAAAAGCAAAAAATCACCAAATAACAAGCTGAAAACTGTAAGCTTGGGTGATGTCAAAAACTGTGGACATAAAAAAGCATACCTAGTACAAAGAGAAACCACCAAAGAACCCAAAAGCATGCATTAAACAACACCAGCAAAAACAGTAAAAGCTCTGACATTGAGAATTGAGGCTGATCACACATTTGATGGGCAATCAATGGCTGTGCTCAGCAACCTGGCTAGAAGTCTAACTGACACCAAGGACAGCCATGGGCATCTATCACAACAATGATGCCCTACCCCCCTTGATACCATATGCCAGACCACTTAAAACCCAAGCCAGTCACCATATGAACCATGTGTAGTCTGCTAGGGAGAAGTTGGAGGGAAAAAGAGCAAAAGAAAAGACATCAGACATACAAAAACTGAGTCATGCTGACTCAGCATGCCATCTTGTTCTATCAACCAATGGGAAGGAAAAGCCAAGGAAAACCACATGGTACAACCATGGGCACACATGGAAAGCACCCTGGTCCATGCATGTGCAATGAGCTATAAAAGGGGAGGGGAATTGGAGGAGAGGAAAAGCAATGACGTACCATGGCTTGGGTAACCCCAGGGAGCAGTTATCTTAGGCTTATGAGTGTTTAGTTGTTTTGGGTTTTTTTAATTGATAATATTTAGACCCTTTCAATAGTATGAGACTGTCTCAAACTTGCAAATAAACCATTTAAATTTATATCTACTATTGTTATGTCTATGTGAGCTTGCATGTAACTAAAAGCCTCCAAAACTTTTGTGAAACAAAGTTTGATCTGTTGATCTGATCAATTGATGGCATCAAAACTTACATTTTGCATCAACATGGTGCAGCATGTGGCATGAGGTCTTTATGATTTGTGGTCTGAGTAATTTCAGGAGGTCAAGTGTTGGGTCAACTTTGTTGGAAGTGAAAGGCATTGCTTTCTGTGAGTTCATCTGATCTGATTTTGGGGTCAGGCAGCAGGTCCCATAACCTGTCAAGATTTGACATGTGATACTTTTGAATCTAAGTTTAAACAAGTGTGCTCAGTTCACACATGTCATGCGAGTACAAACTGTATTATTTGTTACCTAAGTTTAAACAAGTATGCTGGGTAACGAAAGTAAGTTATAATGTAGTATTGTAGCATAAAACTCTTACCTCAGTTTGCGCGTGTCATGCGAGTACAAACTGAGGCATTACAAACAAAAAAAATAACATAAGGAGCGGCGCAGCCAAACACGTGTGATACACTGTTAGGGGGCGACTGCCATAGGCAGTTTACCTTGGACTTTGACATGGATAACTGATATGTCGGAACCGAGTGATCTCCCTCGCGCGTTGATTGCGGAAAGATAACAGCAAATTACCAGGCCTTAGATGTGAAGCATTAAGTATCCGGGTTGGCAAGGGAAGGTTATTCAACGAAATACCTTTGTTCCATGCATGCATGCTGAAATCAGCTACATTCTTGGTGGGCTATTGTCAAAAAAGCTACGAACTCAAGTGGATGAATGACCCGCTTTGCCTGTATGCTATGATTGGACGAGTTCAAGATGAAATAGAAACAATAGCGCAGCACGATATGATTGGGTGCTCAAAACAATTGTGCCGTATGTTGGTGTCGAAGGGGTCATTACACAAGGGGTCAGTCAAATTTCCTTTGTTCAAAGACTTTTTCCATCAGAAATTGCCACATAGGAAATGGCATAACAGGGTTTCCTTTTGATTTTTTCCCAAGGAAACCCAATTGAGTACCAGCAGTGCACGATGGTGCCAGCTGAGCCACCCATGCCCTCCGATCTTTCTTGATGCGAGATATTTATGGACCTATGCAATTCATCATAACATGCTTCACGTACATACTATGTATACTCAACCTATCTATAACCCAAGTTCAAATGGAATCTTGAACCCGCCTCCTCCTCGTTATCATCAGTAAACGTAAGAACCAGACAAAAAAAACCAATAAAGTCTTCTTATAATCCCAGATATATACATACAACTACTCATAATAGCTATTCGTCGAATCAGACAACGCAAGAGACACAGACGTCATATCAAAACCATTATTGTCAACCCCGTTTCCTCCTCCAGAAAAGTCAAACGTCATCGCCTGTTGCGGTTGCTGTTGCTGTTGCTGTTGTGCGAGCAAAAACTGCGTCATCTGCTCGTTTTGCTGCTGCTGAGCAATCAACTGTTGCTGATAAATATTATTGAGCTGCTGCTGCTGGGCAATGTACTGTTGCTGATAAATATCATTGAGCTGTTGTTCTTGCTGCTGCTGCTGCTGAGCTTGCAACTGTAGTGCGTCCTGCTGTGCCTGTGCCTGCGCCTGCAAATCAGAATTTTGTTGCTGTTGCTGCTGATACGCCGCAACCGCGTCAAGTTGGCTCTGGAACGGCTGTTGTTGGTCGTATGTATATATCTGGGGCGTGAGATTGGCGTCTTCTTGCTGCTGCTGGTCGGACGCCTGGTCAGTCACAGTAGTGTCCTGTTGTTGTTGCTGCTGCTGTTGCTGTTGCTGATGCGCAACTGCACCGGACTGAGTCTGCGCCGGCCCTCCAGCCGGGCCTGCCTGTTGCTGAGTAGCATGCTGCTGGTGCTGCTGATGCTGATACGTCACACCTGCTCCACCATATACCAACCCTCCTTGATCATACGCCTGAACAACACTCATAGCATGCTGCTGTGGCTGTGGAAACTGATACGCCATACCGCCGGCGCCGGCACCGGCACCGGGCTGGTGATACGGCTGGTTGGGAACGGTGGTCTGATTTTGATTTTGATTTTGATTTTGAGGCTGGGGCTTGGTTGGGAGATTCACAGACGACGACGGGGGGGAAGAGATACTAGGATGAGCTGCGAGCAGGCCGGGATGTGTGGGCGCCGTAGGCGGCTTGGGACGCTGCTGTTGCTGCTGGTGGTGCGTATTGGACGGAGGTGTCGGTGGGATAGTAGGCGGCGACACGGGGAGCACAGGCTGGGGCTGGTACAGCTGTGATGATGAGGGTATGACTTGGTTTGAAGTCGGATGGCCGGATGAGATCGGTGATGATGATGACGCGCGGTTGGGGATCGGTGATGTTGCTTGGTTGGTCGGTGCGGTGTTTCCCATGGGAGATGTTGGTGGGAGTTGGGTTTGAGGAAGAGGGAGAGGGGGTGCAGGGGGTTGTGGGGATGCCGTGTGAGGCTGGGGCTGGGACTGTGGTGGGCTCACAGCTGGAAGCGGAAGAGGAGGGGGAGGGGAAGATTGAGGAATAGCGCCGGCTGGATGATGCGCAAGTCCCGACAGCATACCCGCCTATATACATATCCCATCATCCCATTCAGCGTCCCGTACTGAATCAAAAAGAAAGTTGAGAACTCACATTAACGGGTGGCGGCCGAGTACCCTGTGCAGAGCCAGTCGACGTCATCAACGTAGGCTGGGGCTGGGGCTGAGACTGAGATTGGATAGTGGCAGACACAGATCCAGAGAGGTGGACACTAGTGCTAAACCCAGGCGGGGGAGCACCTTGAGTGGTTTGAGCTTGAGTAGGGGGCGTGTGGGGTCCGGAAGCGGGAGGGTATTGTGGTTGTCGATATGCCTGATGGCCTTGTTGCAAGAGTACCTGCCCTGTCACTTGCTGCTGCTGTTGCTGGATATGTTGTGCCTGCGCCATAAACCCAGGAGCGGGAGCAGACTGTTGGAGCTGATTTATCCCTTGCAAAAAGACAGTCTGCGCCTGTTGATTCTGCACCCCAACACCAGTAGTGCCTAGCTGGTGCGGTTGCCCCACAAGCTGAGTATGGGTTTGTAATAACGCATTGTTCGCGTGGACTTGTCCGTTCGGCACAACTTGTCCTGGTACCCCTTGTCCCACCAATCCAATCTGTCCTTGTCCAGAGCTCGCTACTTGTCCCAAAGAAGTCGTCTGCTGCATCGCCGCCTGGATCCTCTGCAGCTCGGTGATCAACCTTGTATAATCGATCGCTGGAGGCGGGGGCGACAATGCCGCTGCTCCCTGCTGTTGTTGCTGCTGCTGCGAGAGCAACGACTGCTGATTCTGCTGCTGCGCCTGCTGCTGCACGATCAACGCCTGAATCACAGCTCCATAATCCGCATTCGGCGCGCCCTGCAACACAGCCTGCAAATTCGTCTGCAAGATCCCCAATCCCGATCCCAGCGCGTCCGTATTCGTGTCGTTGCCGTTGTCATTACTAGCATTATCATTGTTGATACTATTAAGAATATTCCCCAACGCCGACGCAACGTCGTTGCTCAACAGCGTCTTGGGCGGGACACCCGTCGTGGCTTGTATAGCGTCTCCTGCGAAATTGAACATTGTCCTACCGACTCTCCAGAGGGCTTTGACGGAGTCTGTTGCATTGAAGCGGGCTTTGCGGGAGGAGGGGTCGGTAGGGAGGGGCGAGGACGACGACAAAGGCTGCGGGGGGAGGGTGTAGACCGGTGTGAAGGTCGGGGCTGCGGTGTGCTTGGGGGAGCCAAAGAAGCTTATGTGGGTGGATTTGGGAGGTTGGGGCTGGGACTGGGGAGGGAGGGGTTGGGAGTATGTCCTTGGTTGTTGATAGTCTATGCTTCCGGACACAGGTCGGTCGGAGGAGCCGAGGACGGGCTGGGGCTGTAGCTGGAGAGGCGGCGCCTGGGGCTGGAGAGGCGACGCCTGGGGTTGGAGAGGCAGGGGTTGGGAGTATATTATTGGTTGTTGATAGCCTGTGTTTCCGGACACAGGTCGGACGGGCGCTCCTTGAAGGATGGGGATGGGCGCAGCGAACGCTTGAGGACTGTATTGAACATTAGACGCAGGAGGAGAGGCCGAATGCAAGGAACCCGTTGCGTATACGCCTGGAGGCGTCGGCAGGGCAGCCCCGACAGGCGGAGAGGCTGGGGATGCAGCAGTCTGAGGCGAGGATGACTGCTGCGGTCGGTAAAGCTGAGTACCTACAGAAGGCAGAGCTGCAGACGCTGGTCCTGCTGGAAGCACTGAACTGTACACCGGCTGGGACATAGACACGGACATGATGCCTGCACTCGGGGGCGTCGAGAGGGCGGCTCCAGGAGGCAGAGACGTGGGTCCTAGAGAGGTTGTTGGAGGCGCACTGGAGGCTGTGTTTGGAGACAACGCAGACGCATAGAGCTCTTGGGCCTTTGACAACCTGGGGGGGCTTGGGGGTGAGCTGTTGCTCATCAGTATGTAGATTTTTTTCGTTATTTGCTGATACGCACTCTTGGTCAGAGGGGGGGGCGTGCATGATCTGTGAGGCAAAACAAAAGTCTTGGGGCGACAGCACTTATAAGGCTTTCGAAAGCTGTCGTCTGCTGTCGTTTGAGATGTACATATGGGCTGGCGTATCAGCTGGGCCGTGCCTGTCTATCAGTTCATCTTACTTTGTCACTGATGGGGATGAAGGGAACAAAAAAGTTACACGGTATGCTCATGAAGGGTATGTTCTCGATCAAGAAAGCATGTGTGCTTGTGGCCGTACATGGTTGTGCTGTGGCCGTAGTGTGCTGTGGCCGTACAGGCTGGCAACAGGCCAAATGTCAGGGCCTCCATGGCGCGTCCGGTGACTTGTGAACTCTTAGAGATGTTGATACGCCGGTCTCAACAATGAGATCGGCAGAGGGAAAAAGCCTAAATCTATATATAGGACGACTCCTGGGAAAGTGGCTATGCCTATGCGACGACTTTTGTGCTGAGTATGACCAAGAACCTTTCTTTTTGGGTAACTTGGCTATCTTGAGCCTGGAAAAACAGTATAACTTCCAGAAACTATGATCTGTGATGACAATTCTGTCACTGGATTGATCTCTTCCACTTATCCTCATATTGATCACCATCAAGATGATCAGTGTTACCTGGATTCTTTCTGGCAGGAAATCTGATGTAGAGGATATCAACTCAGAAGTTCTGCAGAAATGTCCAGAAGAAGAGAAAACCTTGCACAGTGCAGACTCTATCATATCTGATGATGGGAATCCTAATGGTCTTGGATTGTATCCAATGAAATACCTCAACTCTCTCAGAGCCAGTAGTTTGCCTTTGGCTAAATTAGCTCTGAAGATTGGTGTTCCTGTCATGCTGTTAGGAATCTGGATACAACTAAAGGACTTTGTGATGAGGGCAAGAATGATTGTCACCCACATCAGCACCAGAGCTCTCAGATGTCCAATCATCAGTGGAGATGCCAAGTTTGCAAGATCAATTGTTTTGATTCCAACAATCAACATGGATGTTGTCAGGTTCTGCTGATGATGAGGGCTCAGCTACACTGGCAAATCCTTACTAGGTGGACACAATGTCCTGCACTGATAACCTAGCACTCTGGAGGTGATGCAGAGTGGAGAGACTTGCAAGAGGGAGCTAAGGGAAGCAGTCCAAGCAAGTCCAGAGTGGTCCGGAGAAGTCTAAGACCAAGTATATTAATGTTGGGCTTGGGCAGGCATCGGGAACAAGTTTGTAAGCACATAAATAGATTGTGGGGAGGCTTCACTAGGCTTGGAGATGGAGCCAGAGTTTGATAGGTGATCAAGTAAGACTTGATGGGCTCAGGGCTGAGCAAAGAGCAAGGTCCAGAGTTGTTGTAGGAATGTTTGGGGATCATAGTGCATGTGCGGAGTTCATATTGATGTCAGAGATGGAAAGAACTTAGGAAAATAAAGGAAATAGAGACAATCAAGATGAGATCAAGACAAGATGAGATGAGACAGACAAAGAGATAGATTTGAGACTAAAAATAGAAATAGAGGCAGTTGAAACACAAGACACAGGAAACCAGTAAATGCAAGTAATATCAAGACTGAAGTATGAGGAGCTACTCTACAACTTATATACTGACTATTAGATAGCTCTAGGGAACAGTGGATATGGCAGCAGGGCTTGGCAGAGCTGCATGGAGTTAACAGGTGTCAGGTATGATCAAGGAGTGGGCCATGGTGATATTCTGATGGAATCAGCTAAGGATGTGGGTTGCTCTGAGATTGTTGGAGTGCTCCAGAGCAGGTTGGAGAGACTAGGGTAGGGGGTTGGAGGTGCATGATGTGATTAGGAATGGTGGGGGAAGTCTCAGGAGTTCAGGAGGCCCCAGGGGAAGCATCAATGGCTAGGAAGAAGGCATTAGAGGTGATCAGGAGGCTGTCAGAGTTTGCCAGAGAAGTGTCAGGGTTGGCCATAGGTTGGGGAGTTTGGTGGGGTGTCAGGAGGGGCCCTGGGGGAGTGGGCAGGTTAGGAGCAATGTGCAGGGTTCAAGGAAGAGCAGGTCATGACATCACCCCCCCTTCAGCATTGAGACCCTTGAGATGTAGGGTGCAGTCTGGGGATTGGTGGGGCATGGGAATCAAAGTCAAGTAATATTGATCAAACTGCAGTGATGATGAGCCCCAGCTATTGCTGAGCACCATGTTTTTGGCATTTCGGACTTAGTGGCAGCTGACTACCTTGAATCCGACACAAGTCACAACACTCAGCACACAAGACTTAGCCTGAGGATTGGACCGGAGCATGAGACTTTAGCGACCACAAGACTTATCAATCACGAGAAACATCATGTGGAGTCTGGAACTTGGGCCTAAATCATTAAGGCCTAGACCCTCCCTAGTGACAAGTATTGGCAACCCTAGTGACTCTAGCAACAAAATGGCATTCTCTTACTATATATGGACAAATTATTAGATGCATACCTTTTTACTATCATTTCTTTTTGCCAAGCTTACCAACATACTTGAACAGTGCCTACACTTCAGGTATTGACATCAGACTCGTTACTTTTTGGTTTCATTTGCAATTAGGTGCTGCCAAGACTTTGCTTATGATTTTTCCCTTAGTTACAGACTGACACCTTATATGCACCCTAAACACAGTGACAGATGCCATTGCTAGTGGTGCCTATTTGTTTACTTTCCCATACTATACTTTGAACTGTATAAATACTGATTGTACATAGACACTAAAAAAAAAAGAAGAACAATTGGAGCACTGCTATCTTTGAGCTTACCAGCAAGAGATTTCACTTTGCCTCTTTTGCTCTTTTTATTGCCTTTGACCCAGGCTTAGCGATAAGCCTCCTCAACTTTGACCTCAACTTAGTGTGGTGCCAACTGCAGGTGCCTATTTTAGTTAATCTGATTTAATGATGCTAGCGACTATGGCTAGCGACCTGTTTACCGACTTCTATCGACTTCACTCCATGATGTAACTTCCACTCTAGTTCTCTAGGATGGTTACTGACTCACCCTCAACTATTAACTTTTTACTGCCAGCTACTCTATCTAGTAACTAGCGTTAGGTCCTCTTTTTAGGTTTTCTGCACAGCACTAGGCAGCATAGGAGTGTAGTACTGGGTTAGAGTAATACTGATAGTTCTGGGGCTTTCTTGAAGACTTAGGCAGTCTACTCCAATTCAACACTGATGTCTTGATGAATGCTTGAAGTTGAAGGGGTTTACTTCCAAAATATTTCTATTCTGAATGCAGAGGGGTCTCAACAAACTCCAGCCTAAGTGATTCACTCCCTGGGAACCACCAAGCCTTTGCCTATTAATTGCCTGTCCATTTGCTACTCTACTTGGGCTATTTATACCTCTTTCTACAGTGCACAGACCACCCCCTACATGTGACTTTTGGTTCCATACTTTCCAGCCCCTTATTCATAACTGTTATTCTAATTCCCCCTTTTGGCATGCCTGTTTCAGTGCCACAGGCCAGTTCCTGGTTCCATCATTCCTCCTTTGCATTCTTAGCTTCCCTTTGCCCCATTTATCTCTCCCTCCTTTGTATTTCTCCCATTCATATTCTTCCCCATTCAGGTTCTTTCCCATTCAGACTCTTCCATTCATCTGTTCCCTCCCATTCATTCCATTCATCTTCCTTTGTTCATTTCATATTCTTCCCCATTCAGGTTCTTTCCCATTCAGGTTCTTTCATTCATCTGTTCCCTCCCATTCATTCCATTCATCTTCCTTTGTTCATTTCCTATTTTTCCCCATTCAGGTTCTTTCCCATTCAGGTTCTTCCATTCATCTGTTCCCTCCCATTCATTTCATATTCTTCCATTCATCTCCCTTTCCCTTCCCTTCATTCCATTCATTTCATATTCCTCCATTCATCTTCCTTTCCCTTCCCTTCATTCCATTCCAATCTGGTTAGTCTTAGATCAGATCCAGATCTTGCCAGAATTGATGCCACTCAGGTGCTTTTGCCAGTCCCATGCTTCCCCTCCCATTACAGTGATTGGACTATTATTGAGTGTATAGTCTAGTATAGTCCTTGTCCTATCCTGTTCTGTCTTTCTTCTGGTGTATTTAAAGGGATAATGTTGCTGGGACTTGTTTTACCAGGAGGCTTACAGTTTTCAGCCTTAATAAATGTTTGTTTTGACTTCTGGTGTTTATTATGTTCCCAATGGTGTGACAACATCGTATCATCTCCCCCCCACCAAATAATGACTGTCCTCAGTCATCTACAGTTCCAGAATAGGCTAAGTTCCATATTTTTGACATAATTTCACAACATGTGTCCCTTTCTCTTTGCAATGTTTTTGAGGTTTCTCTTGCATGTTGTGGCTGTCACCCTATCCTTCCAAAAGACATTTAATCCCTCCTCTCTGTCGTTCACCTCCTCAATCCCTTAGTTCCTCATGTCTCCTCCTACTGGTCCCAAAAACCCTGTTTCTTCAGATCCTTACTCTCTCCTTGAAAACTCGGTCTATCGAGACAAAACCCAGCGTATCAAAGGCATCCGGCACTATCCTGCTTTTGTTTCAGCCATCACTCGACTTGCTGAAGAGGCCAAGGCTAAAGGATCTCCAGTTTTGGTTGCACGTCATGTTGGAGCTGCTGAACTGGTATGTTCTTTACTCTTTCGAGATTTTTATCCACTAACACCTCTTCTATCCAGGTTTTCACAGACCAGTCCGATTTCGAGCACATTTCTCAACAATCGGGCATCTACGAAGCCTTATACGGCGTTCAGGAACTCATCGATCGCAGCCTTGCACAGTCTTCTGCCACTATCAAGAATTGGTGTATTTTTGCCGACACCATCCTTAAAATAATCAAGGACCGTCGTGTCAAAGAAGCTGCCGACCGAGCCGCCAAAGAGGCTAAAGAACGTGCTGAGGTTCGCCCTTCATTTCTCATCACAACTCTATTCTGATGCCTCCCAGACCTGCCGTCGTGATGACGCTCGCAAAGCTCGTGAACGCCGTCAGGAGCGTGATAGTGACGTGGAGATGATGAGTGTGTCCTCTCCACGCCCTTCCAAGCGCAAGCCTAATGACGTGAGCTTCTCCTTTATTTTTAGAAATGCAAATTAATGAGCTATTTACTCGTTTCTCGCTCTTTTCCCTCTCCCATCAGCATGTTCCTGAGGCGGCACCAGAAGCCAAGAAACCCCGTCTCCACCCTTCCGTTGGTGCGTTCTTTTACTTCTTTCATTTGAACCTTTCTTGATCCTTCTTCTTCAGCTTTGTACCGTCCCGATGGTTCCTGCGCACAGGCTTTGTTGGACGAAACCGATCGCATTTTAGCCAAGGACGGCAAGGTTTCTCGCTCCATGCTACGTGACTACGCTAAGGCACTCGATCAAACTGCCTGCCAACAGCTTTTTGCCCTGGACATCGCTCAGCAACTCTGCAAGCAACTTATTGCCCGTCGCGAGGCTGTTAGGACCGCACTCGACGATCATGACATTGCCGACACTGGCATCTTGATTTGTGATCTGCAAGTCGCCTCCGATTCGCAATTGGTTTGCCTTCGTTACTTATTCGGAACCTTCCTGTCACTTATCAATCTTTTCCCAGCCAGTTATCACCGAAAATTCTTCTATTGAGGTCTCTGGGACGGATCCCAAAGCGGACGAAGTAGCAAACGCTATCGAAGCAACGTTGTAGTTGTTATAGTTCAGCTTGCTAGGTCTTAGCCCCAATAGATTGTTGTATTTTGCGAGTTTTTGCTTTCTTTGCCTTGCTTCTTTCATTACGGCCGCCCGTGTCAAACTTCTTTGTTTGCTCATCATTGATCATCTCCGATTGGCTTTGATCCCTGATCAAGTGATGCGCCACAGCTCCTTTTGCAACTTTTCTTGCTTCTTTTCACCCTCCCCCGGTTTATTCTCAGTTCGCCATTTATATTCCTGCTTTACCCCACTTCCCTCATTTGTGCTCCTTTGTTTCGTTGCCTCGGCACTTTCTATACCCCCGCTATCATTTCCTAGCGTCGTAGACACCGTATAGCAGTCCCCTAGCATAACTATACACCTTCTTCAATACATTTCCTCAACATGTCAACTTATTTCCATGGTCCTTGAGGCTTTTGTCCATAACTTAGCTGGGTCCTGTGACTTGTGGGTTTCCTTCATGCAGATGTATGCCCTGGAGGTAAAGATCCTCCTCAACAATTCCCTCAGTCCTTTCTTCCCTTAGCTCTTGTAGTTTAGATGGAGTGATATCAATCCATTCTCCTATACTGGTAGGCAGCATGATGTGTTGCCTAGCCTTGTAAGGAATGACCCTGAATGCTGCCACCCTTTCTTGCCACACAGTACCATCCAACTCTGCCACTATGTAGTTGCCCCCTTTAGTTCTTGTGAGCACTACCATAGGTCCCCAATAGCGAGCAGACATCTTCCCACTCAATGACTTGGCTGCCACCATATTCCTAACCAATACTAAGTCTTTTGGCTTGAACTTGTACTCTTTAATAGAGGTTTCATTTTCTCTTGTGAAATTCTCTGCCCATTTCAACTTTTCCTTACTAACTCTGCTCCTCATCTCCTCCACATGCTGATAGTGCTTTGCCAATGCTTGAGCCCTGAGGCCAACTAGTTCTTCAGTAGACACTGGTCCTTCAGGCCAGTCCACTAACCAAGTTGCCTCTACTAAGTCCAATGGTAGAATAGGATGTGCTCCAGTTACTAAGAAAAAGGGGGAACACCCAAACCTCTTTCTAACTGTGATCCTGTCTGCCCACATTACATGCCAGAAGAACCAATACCACTTGGTCTTGTCTTCACAGGCTTTATACAAGGCTTGCCTCACATCCCAATGTGGTCTTTCTATCCTTCCATTAGCTCTAGAATTATAGGGAGCAATAGTTATGCCCTGTATTCCATACTTCTTAGATAGCCAATGTACCACCTTTGTAAACTGCCCAGCATTGTCTGTCACAATGTTGCTTATACACCCCCATCTACAGATTACTTCTTCAAATAGCCACTGCCCAATCAACTTGTGGTTGTCCTTCCTCAAAGGTCTACCTTCCATCCATGAGGTCAAAGCACACCTCCCATGTACAATATATTTACACCCATTTGAACTTGGTGTCATATGCATGGTATCCAAGTGTATGGTTTCAAATATACTGGGAGTATAAGCTACCACTGGTTGCCTGCACACTGCCACCTTCTGACGAACTTGGCAAGCATGACAAGTGTCTATGTACCACTTTACATCTGCTTCCATTTCTGGCCACCAAAACCTTTCCTCTAACAAGGCTTTAGTTGCAAAGGTCCCTCTATGGCCTAGTGCATCATGGGCTGACTTCAACATGTACATCCTCCTGTCCTTCTCTATCACTAGCTTGTGTTTTCCTTCTTCTCCTCTTCTATAGAGCCTTCCTTTAAGATCAAAGAAGAATTGTCTTGCAAACTTGAGAAACTGTCCTTCCTTCATCCCTAACACTTCTCTTTGTACTTTTCCAGGATGCCTAAGCCAGTCCTGTACTAGAGGCAAGAGACTATCTAAGATTTTCCCCTTCTCTGTTCTTCTTTCTTCTTGGTACTCTCCTACTGTAGAGGAAGAGGGTTCTTCTGGTAACAAGAGTGTAGACAAAGTTAGAACTGCCACTGGATTCAAGGTAGTTCCAGCTTTATTACTCTTCTCTTGCAACCTTAAGCCTATCCCCTGCTCCCTGTCTCTACCCAACTTCACTTCTTCTTGCACATCTTCTGGAGATGTTGCTAGCAAGTAACCTCCTCTTGTGTCAATCTGGTCTATGAAGTCTTCCAACTTGAGGGGCACATGCTCCTCCCAACCAGGTACTTTGTTAATCTCATCTGGGTATTCAAAGATCATTGGTTTGGGATCATCCAATAGTGACTGATCTACAGGAGCATACTCCTCATCCCCTGGCTGCTTCTCCCTGCGAGATAAACCATCCATACTGAAAGTCTTCCCTGGGACATGCCTCAAGGTGAAGTGATACATAAGTACAGCTTCCACCCAGCGCATTATAGTGGCATTAGGCCCAATCCCTGGATTGCTTAGCATCCCTTTCAGGTACTTAGCATCACTCTCAACAATAAGCTTCCTGCACCCTAGTAACCAATAGCTGCTGACTTGCAAGGCTCTCATAAGCCCATACAACTCCCTCTTAGGTTGTGAAAACCTGGCTTCTCTCTCATTCAGAGTGATTGACCCTAGTCTAGCACAAGTCCTTATCTTGGGATTGCTACCATCCTCCTGGAAGATACCAAACCCAACAGCCATCCAAGAAGTGTCCACTGCCAAGATTACAGCACCTTCAGACTCATAGTCTATGGGTTTCAGGGCTGCACAACTTGCTAACCTCCTCTTCATTTCCTTCATAGCCTCCTTCTGTTCTTCTCCCCAGACAAAGGCCACATCTTCCTTAGTCAACCTATTAATAGGTTCTGAGATCTTGGCATAATCTTGGATGAACATCCTAAATGTGCCACAAGTCCCCAGAAACTTTCTAACCTCTGAGACATTATGACAGTCTCCCCAGCTCATGACTACTGCATATCTCTTTGTTTCTGGCTTGCGACCTTCATAAGAGCACAAGTGACCTACTACAGTTATTTCATCTGCACATAGCACAGACTTAATCCCTGAAAAGGTTCCTCCAGCATACTTGATGCGCTGCACAATCCTATTCACATTGTTCAGATGCTCCCATACAAAGCGCCTAATCCCCTTGTTTTCTGCAATGGTCTCATAACCTCCCCCTTCTAGCTCATACCTAGTCTCTGGTCCTCTTATTGGAACATCATCAATGTAAGGCCAAGTGAGATGGGGTATTTCTTCCTGCAAGATATAGGTAACATCATCATGGAATATAGGAACTGAATTAGTCCATCCCATTGGTAATGTAACCAATCTCAGAGCTCCATAGGGTGTCTGAAAGGTTGTATAATCTCTGGACTTGGGGTCCAAAGTTCTTTCATCATATCCAACATAGAGATCACACATGCCTCCACATGCTCTTCCAGCAAAGTGGTTGGCTAGCTCTTCTGTAGCAGGAGGTACTCCAGAATGTGCTATTGTGACCTTGTTTAGAGGTTCCAGACTATGCACAATCCTTAGACTTTTCCCATCCTTCTTCAGAACTGCAAACCATTGTGATCTATATGAGGAATTTGACCTCTCATAAACCCCTGCTTCCAACTTCCTCTTAATCTCCTTACACAGATCATTGTACTTTCCAGGAGGAATGGGTCTGTTCTTCAACACCCATGGCTGGTGAGGTACTACCGGCATCACCACTGGTGGAAAGTATTCCTCTTTGAACTTCCCCTTCTGACTATCATTCCATGCAAAAGCTTCATTTTGCTGCATCATCAAGTGGTGCAGTAACTTTCTTTCTTCTGGCCATAGAAACTCCCCTTCATGTGCTTTGTCTATAATCTGTTTGCACTCCTCTGTGTACCTCCCAGTAGGTCTGAATTCAGGTGGATTTGGATTCAAAGGTGGCATATCCTTTAAAGGGTCCCCAATGATATTCCTCTCTATTCTGAACTCTTCTGGTGTAGTACCTAGGACTGGCCTAACTTTCTTGGCTACAGGCTTATACTTCCCAAACACTTGTACTGTTTCTTCCTGGCTTTTCTCCCCCCCACTCTTGAATTCTTCAGGTAGGTATCCTAGCTCCCCATTCAGATAAGCTCCTAATAACTGCCCTGTCCTTTCTCCTGCTACTCCAGTGGCATGGTAAGCATACAAGAATGCATCCTTGAGTTCTTGCTGCTCAAAGCTCTTCTCCTTAACACAGTACCCCTTAATCCAGAAACCCTCCTCTTCACTGCCCTCTATCATTACTGCAGCCTCTCCTTGGTCAGGGATCAATTCCTCAAGGCTGACACTTTTCCCAAGTCTTCATTTTTGTCAGGAGGTTTCTTCCCTCTCTCAAAGGTGGGTAGTGCAGTTCTCTTCCCAGTATTAGGGTCCCTGATGGTGATAATTGCACTCCCATCCTTCAAGTTCTGCACATTGCTCTCTGTTGCTGTGTCAAATGGCCTCCCCAGTAGTACTGTATAGGCAGGTTTCTCAAATATATGCACTTGCAAGTATATTGTGAAACCTTCAGCAAACTTGAAGGGCACATTCTTAGCCATTCCCAAAGACTCATTGACTTGTTGATTGGCACTCTCCATGCGCAGTCTTATGTCAGGATCCCAAGTTAGGCCCAAACTTAGAGCTTTGTCCAAGGCCATGCACACAATCTGAGACCCACTATCCAATATGGCTTCCACCTTAGCCTGGTCATTCACACTAGGGTACAGAGACCTTAACACCTGCAAGTCTCTAGCCACATAGACCATTTCAGGCCTATCCCCTGGTGGAAGCTGTTCCAAGAAGGTAGCAACACAGTCTTCATGAACCACTGATCCCTTTGGAATTCCTTCTTCTTCACCTTTTGAGATATGATAACTTGGCTGAGGCAAGTCATCTATATTGACTTGTGTCATCACAGATTCCTCCTCACTATCCTGCACAAAGACCTTGGCTGCTGACCACTTGGTAGCACCTTCTTTCTTTCTCCAGGTCTTCTCCAAAGCTTCCTGTATTGCTGGTACCTTCAACAGTTCCCTGGTAGAGACTGTTACTTCACTATCCAGTATTTTACTAACAATTTCTTCCTCCTTTCTTTGCCATATTCTGGGTTGATACAAGTCTTTCTTCTCATTTTGAAATTTTATCACTCTGTCTCCATTAACAGCAGGCACCTGCTCAAATGGCAGACTTTCTTTTTCTATCTCTATGACCCCCCTTTGCCTTCTTAGATCACTCTCAGGTGGTAGTGGTGTCCTCAATTCAGGCTGGACCTTGCCATCTACCACCCTCCTTGAGTTCTCTAAAAACCCTCCTGTTTCTGCTGCTGGGTGCCCTTCTCATAAACCTGACTCCTAGTGGTTATTAGACTTGACACCAAGTTCTGCAATTCCTCTATCTTCTTCTCCAAGTCTTCTTTCTCTTTGGGGACTGCCTGCACATAAGTAGCTATACTTGGCATAGTTACTAAGGGTTCTTCTACCCAACCATAGAAGGCTGCAGCTTTTGGATCCATGATTGTATTGACCCTTTCTTTAGGAGGCACATTAGGTGGACTCCTGGGAATGGGATCCCCAGAAGGTAACCTAGGCCTGCCTTCAAAAAGAATGAGCTTTCCCTCTTGGAGTTGAGTTTTGAGGTATCCACAATCATTGGTACGATGCCCTAGCTCCCAACAATGATAACAGTTTATCCCAGCAGCTGTATTGCTGTTGCCTTGGAACTGCATGGTCTGCAGAGTCTGTGCAGGTACCCCAATCCTATTCTGCAGTCCCCCTTGCACAGGAGTCTGACTTTTTGCCTTCCACTCATTGTTCATGGTCTGCATAAATCCCCTCAAGCTACTCATCTCTTTTCCCAAAGCCATAACTCCATCCTGAAGGTTGGCTAACCTTCCCTCAGTCTCCAAATCAGCCTCCTGTTTAACCTTGATCATCCCTGGCCCTCTTACTTTTATAGTTTCTTCACTCCTGAAGGAAGTTCCAGAGTCTACTAAAATAGCCACTATGTTTATGACTTCTTTCAGATCAAATCTGTCATCTTTGTGTCTCTTCCTGTTAATATCACTATAATGTCCATATTTCTGTAATGCTTGGGCCAAGATGAGCTCCCTGAATGCTGGAGTAAAGCATTTAGTGAATTTCTCCACCAGTGCTCCATTCCCCAATACTCCTGTCAACTTCTTGGCCTCTGCTCTGAACTTCCTGACAAGTGCATGAATTTCTTCTGTGTCATTCTGACTTAATCTGGCATGCTCTTTGCAGATCTTGTCAAGCATGGCCACACTTCCTTCTTCAGATATTGCTTCTGGATAAGAACTCTGCACTTCTTTGACAAAGGTCTCCCAGCTTGATCCATCACTAAAACTGTCCAATCCTCTCCATTCACTGTCTGTTTCTGCATCCACATACTCTGTTACTCTTTCCTTTCTTTCTTCATCATCATTTATTCCTGCAGCCTTGAAGAGGCTTTCCATCTTCCGGATGAAGCGGCGGACTTCTGATGGCTGAGTATGAGTGAAGCGAGGTGCATCACGGCTTGTAGACAGTGGTAACTTTTGTTTTGAAACTTCTGCTGGCATGTTGAATGTTTGATTTTGTAATGTTGATGTATTGTGATTGTTAGTGGTCTTCTTTCTGCTTGCTCTTAAGATTTGTTCAGGGTCCCCAATACTAATTAGATTGAGTGCTTTAGTCTTGTTGCTGTGGGTTGTGGGCTTGTGAACTTGCTCTGTGGTGTTGACCCTTTGCTTTGGCACTGTTCTCTTCAGTCTTTCTGGGGTAGACCCTCTTGGTGCAAATGATATTTTGATTTAAGCTTGATGTGTGAACCCTGCTTGCTGGTCCACAAAGTCTTGAACTTGATAACAGTGCTTCTTCTTGTAAACTTTCTAAGCCAAAGCCCCTCGCGGTGGGCTCCAGATGTAGTACTGGGTTAGAGTAATACTGATAGTTCTGGGGCTTTCTTGAAGACTTAGGCAGTCTACTCCAATTCAACACTGATGTCTTGATGAATGCTTGAAGTTGAAGGGGTTTACTTCCAAAATATTTCTATTCTGAATGCAGAGGGGTCTCAACAAACTCCAGCCTAAGTGATTCACTCCCTGGGAACCACCGAGCCTTTGCCTATTAATTGCCTGTCCATTTGCTACTCTACTTGGGCTATTTATACCTCTTTCTACAGTGCACAGACCACCCCCTACATGTGACTTTTGGTTCCATACTTTCCAGCCCCTTATTCATAACTGTTATTCTAATTCCCCCTTTTGGCATGCCTGTTTCAGTGCCACAGGCCAGTTCCTGGTTCCATCATTCCTCCTTTGCATTCTTAGCTTCCATTTGCCCCATTTATCTCTCCCTCCTTTGTATTTCTCCCATTCATATTCTTCCCCATTCAGGTTCTTTCCCATTCAGATTCTTCCATTCATCTGTTCCCTCCCATTCATTCCATTCATCTTCCTTTGTTCATTTCATATTCTTCCCCATTCAGGTTCTTTCCCATTCAGGTTCTTCCATTCATCTGTTCCCTCCCATTCATTCCATTCATCTTCCTTTGTTCATTTCATATTCTTCCCCATTCAGGTTCTTTCCCATTCAGGTTCTTCCATTCATCTGTTCCCTCCCATTCATTTCATATTCTTCCATTCATCTCCCTTTCCCTTCCCTTCATTCCATTCATTTCATATTCCTCCATTCATCTTCCTTTCCCTTCCCTTCATTCCATTCCAATCTGGTTAGTCTTAGATCAGATCCAGATCTTGCCAGAATTGATGCTACTCAGGTGCTTTTGCCAGTCCCATGCTTCCCCTCCCATTACAGTGATTGGACTATTATTGAGTGTATAGTCTAGTATAGTCCTTGTCCTATCCTGTTCTGTCTTTCTTCTGGTGTATTTAAAGGGATAATGTTGCTGGGACTTGTTTTACCAGGAGGCTTACAGTTTTCAGCCTTAATAAATGTTTGTTTTGACTTCTGGTGTTTATTATGTTCCCAATGGTGTGACAACGTTGTATCAGGAGCACATCAGTGAGCAGCAGCGGCATGGGGAACAAAGTCAAAGCATAGCTACCATTTGTCAGGGGGTCCTTCCCAAGTCATAAAAAGGGTCAGACATACTCCAGAGTTCCTCAACTCTTTGCAATGTCATCTTCCACTTACTCTCCAATGTCATCAGTACAGTTCCCATTGCAGTCCACATCTCCTGCCCCCTCCTCTTTAGGAGAGTCCAAGTCTTGTTGTGGCCATTGATGTGTCAAGGCCATGTATCATAGTTATGAGTGCTAGTCTATTTTTTTTTGCATTCTATTATGGTGATTGATTTTGACAGAGTTGTCCACCACAGTGACTGGCCTGTCTGGGTCTTCATCCCAAGGTGTGGTTCCGGTGCTGGCAGGGCATCAAATTATGGCTGTTCCAGAGGCATTGCAGGTAGCCCAGGCAGACATCACTTCCAAGAGGTTTGCGGAGGCAGTGGGGTGAGCGCAGGGTCCCCTGACCCTTGAATGGTGTTAAGCAAAAGCTCCAGTAAGTTTGTAGCATTGTTTGCAGGGTCCAGAGCTGATCTGATATTCAGTGTGCCCTCTGTGCTCACCGCAATGAGCACTGCAAGTTCGAGGAACCAATGCTGGGTTCCTGTCAAGACACCTTGGTGTGTGTCCCATGTCACTTGAGACACAAAAAATGTCTAATCTCACTGAGTTGGCATGTGGCCTGTATAGCAGAAGAGCAGGGCTGGGATGTGGAGTAGGTGGCAGGGCAGTTGCTCAAGGGTTATAAGGGGAGGGTTTCAGGTTGGAGTTTGGGGGTGGAGCATGGAGGTAGCGCAGGGTGGTCAATGAAGGTGGGACCCCCATGGAGTGGCTGGAGGGAGGGAGCTCTGTTGTTGCAAAACAAGAGGAAACAAAGAGCATCTTCATTACTGAAGGTGGGGCCCAGCAAGTGGCTGTGGGGAGAGAGGTTGATGGTGGGTCCTCCAGGGCCACATGTCTACTCCCCAGCATCAGGGGCCTTGATGGAAGGGTCTGGTAGGAGTCCCATCCCTTCCCCCATAGTTCCCAAGATGTTTTGGCAGTGGCAGGTGGAGGCGCTGTCTCAATTGCTGGTGTTGTGCAAGAAGGTCTGAAGGATTATAGAGGACCATGATGGGGTTCAGTGGGAGTGCAACAAGGCACAGAGGGGTCAGGATCTGGCATGAGGGGAGCTCGAGGAGGCTACATGGATGATCATAGAGGAGTTGCTGGAGGTGCAGAGCTTGCAGGAATGGCTGGAGCAATTAGAGGTGCAGGCAGAGGTGGGGTGAGAGGGTGCAGAGGCAGAGAGGGCCCAGACAGAGGTGGGAAGGTGGTGGAAGAAGTAGTTGGCCAACAAGGCAGCCTTGAGGCAAAGGGGAATAATGTGTAAGTCTTTCTGCCCTTTTGCTCCTATGATCTTGCTAACCTGGAGCTGTCTAGACTGGGTCTGACAGCACTGCATTCTCCTTGATGGTGCATCAGCTACCTTTGCTTTGATACAAGATGGGTTGGCATGGATGCCCAGGGAGCTCCTGCCAAAGTTGGAGCAGGAGTCCCACCAGATGGGGTGGTTGCTGGTGGGACATCGGCAGAGAAGTGCAGCAGACTTTAGAGCATGGTGGAAGGTGGTGACTAGTGTAGGGGAGCCATTGCCTAGGCAGCCAGAGGTTCTTGCCATCATGGTCACCCAGATAGAGGTGGATTTGGTCAGGGATGTGGTGCAGAGGTTTACAGAGGAGGAGAGGAAGTAAAGGGGGCCTTTGGACTCTCAATTTCTTGCTGGCCCACACTCCCTCTTGTTCTATAATTGTATTTGTAGTCGGTGCATGTCCATTTTTTACATTCCTGCTGAGTGTGAAAGGATTTTAGATTGTGTGAGGGAGAGGGGTAAGTGAAAACATATAGGAGCTACTTGTGGGAGTTGAATCCCTGATGGATCCAGAGGTGGGAGTTATGCCCACTCATGCCATCTGTAGTTACTAGTCCCAAGAGTTCCAGGGCTTAGTGGGATGTTGTTGATGGAAGTCCTGGAGTTCATCAGGGGCTCCATTGAGGTTCCTTTGATTTCCAAGTGTTGTCCTCAGGTCTGTGGCCCTTCCAGCAGACCAAGTATTGAAGTTGGCCATGGACCATGTAGGAGTTGAGGATTTGGTTGACCTTGTAGTGATACTTATTCTTAACTTCAACAGGAGGCGGTCAGCTGGGGCATTGGCTAGGGAATGGGTCCGGAGCATGTCTTTTGAGGAGTCAGACATGGAACATGGAGTGGAGGCCCTTCAAACCTGGAGGTAAGTCAAGCTTGTATGCATGCATGGAGACCTTTTGGAGGACTTTGAAAGGGCTGAAATGTTTGTGATAGAGCTTAATGAAGGGCCTCTGGGTCTTGAGATTTTGTTGATCAAGCTAGACCAAGGTGCTGGGGGGCCAGTTGGAGGTGGGATCACATCAGGTGTCAGCATGTTTGGAGTAGGCTTGATTGGCAGTACAGATTTTGTCCCAGAGGAACTGGTGGAGGGACCAGAGATCCTCAGTGACTTTGTGGGCAATGTGAGAGGGGATATCCTTGAAGGATAACATGAGTCAGAGGTGGTAGCCCTTATTGGCATAGAAAGAGGACACTCCAGTGGCAGAGTGTGGCATGTTGTTGTGGGTAAACTTGGTGAGGGGGAGTTCTGTGCACTAGTTGTTCTATAAATAGTTAATATAGAGGCAGAGATACTGTTCCAACATCTGGTTTACTTGTTTGGTTTGTCCATTAGTCTCTGAGTGATAGGCAGTGGAGAGATTGGTTTTGATTTTGAGCACCTTGCATAGCAATTGCCAGAAACAAGATACAAATAGAGGTCCACAGTTGGAGATGATGTTGTCCAGGAGTCTGTGCTTGAAGAATATGTGTTTGAGGAATAGTTTGGCAAGCTCCAGAGCATTGTCTGTGGTGTGGCAGGGGATGAAGAGGGCTTGCTTAGTGAGGTGGCAGACAACAATGAGGATTGCATTGAAACCTTTGGAGTCAGGGAGTTTGACAATATGACTAGGGGCATCAGCCAATGGGGAGGGGCTTTAATAACCTGTGGAGGCAGTGTTGGAGTACCTTAGCCTGGAGACAAGATTTGCAGGCCCTTATGTATCACATGACATCCTTCTTCATTCCTGGCCAAAAGTAAGTTCAGAAGATGAGTTGAAGGGTCTTACAAATTCCTGAATGTCTCTGGAGCTTGTGGTTGTGGTGTTGCTAGAGTATGTCAAGGCAAATAGACTTGTGGTCTGGAGCATAAATTTGTCCACTCCAAAGCAGGAGGCAGCAGTCCAGAGACAGCATGAAGGGTTTTTGGCATTTGACTCATCAATGGAATTGTTGCTGGGGTCATGCTGGGTGAAGAAAGGGTTCTGGGGTGAGTTTCTGATTTGATGGAGGATTCCTTCTTCATTTAAAATCAGCACAGCATGTAGATGTTTGGGGGGGATTACCACTCAATAGTTGAACATGTTCCATTCAGCTTCAAAGGACTTTTTTGGATACACATCAGACCTCTGAGTGAGGGTGTCAGGCTTTGCACCAAGTTGTCTGGGGTGGTAGTGGATGGTGAAGTTGTACTCTGAGAGAGTTTCAGACCATTGAGCTTGCTGGCAGCTGAGTTGTTTTGTGGTTGTGAAGTATTGCAGGTTGTTGTGGTTGGAGTAGACTTGGATGCAGTGCAGGGACCCCTTGAGGTAGGCCCACCACTGATGGAAAGCTTTGACAATCACAAGGAGTTCCTTGTTGTAGATGTCATAGTTGAGCTCCACAGGGATCATCAAATGGGTGTAAAAGGCAATGGGGTGGAGATCCTGGCCTCTGGAGTTGGACTGGGAGAGTATTCCAGCAATGGTGTAGTCAGAGGCATTGCATTCAAGCACAATCAGCAGGGAGGGGTCAAAATGGTGGAGGACTGGAGTGGAGGTGAAGGCTTTCTTCAGGAGGAGAAATATGCTTTGGCACTTGCTGTCCCAATCCCAAGGGGTGTCCTTCTGCATGAGTCAGTTGAGGGGTTTGGTGATTCTAGAGTAGTTGTTGATGAAACAGTGATAAAAGTTAGCAAACCCCAGAAATGATTGTACCTCCTTGACATTCCACAGTGGGGGCTAGTTGAGTATGGCATCGACCTTGGTGGGGTCCATGCACACACTGTTGGGAGTGACAATGACTCCAAGGTATTTGACCTCTATCATGTGGAAGGAGCATTTTTTGGGTTTGGCATGGAGATGGTACTCCCAGAGTCATTCTAAGATGTGGCAGATGTGCTCCAGATGCTCCACTGGCAAATTCAAGTAGATTAGTATGTTGTCCAGGTACACAATAACAAAAACATTGTTTATGTTGTGGAAGATGTCGTTCATGAAGTACTGGAAAGTGGTAGGGGAGTTAGTCATTCCAAAGGGCATCACAAGGTACTCAAAGAGGCCATAGCAGGTGCAAAAGACAGTCTTCCATTCAGGTCCTGGAGCAATCCAGATGTTGTTGTAGCTGGAGCAGAAATCTATCCTTGTGTAGATCTTGCCTCTGTGGAGGCAGTCAACAAGGTCTCCAATCAGGGAAAGGGGATACCAGTTCTTTTTGGTAACTTTGTTGAGTCCTTGATAATCCACACAAAGTTAGAGTGATCCGTCCTTCTTCTTGGCAAATAAGACCAGAGCACTGGTGGCGGAAACAAAGGGCATATGAAACTCTTGCCAAGCATGTCATCAAGGTACTCCTTCAGGGCCCAGAGCTCAATCTTGGACATGTTGTAGATCTTGCCAAATGGAGGTGAGGCACCCTCTTTGAGATTGATCTTATGGTTATAAGAGCAGTGTGGGGGAAGTTCTTTGGCACTCCCTTCAGAGAACATGTCAGCAAACTCATGATACTCCAGGAGAACTACTTTGTATAGGATCTGCTCTTCTGTTTTGCTCTCTGGCACAGTAATTTCTGTGCAGAAGTGTTTCTTGAATAGGGCTGGTGCAATTTGCAACTGGAAGGTGGGGGTGCTGTCTTGTAGAAGGTGTGCAAAGGGGATGGCACTGATGATTTTAATGTTGAGGCTTCTGGAGTTGATAGGGTTGGGCAATGGGGCAGCAGCAGTCAAGTCCAGAGTGGTGGCAGAGTTGGTTGGAGGAGTTGAGCATCACTGGTTGGAGTACCATGGGCCTTGATATTGATTCCAAGATATGTTGGAAGGCAGCCATCATGATTTGGTTAGGGGTGACTGGGGCAGGGTTGCATTTTCTTTGCCATCAGAATTGCTGTTGGGGGTTAAGGGGTTCTGGATTGCTCCAGAAGTGCTGGTGCCAGGGTTGGAGACATTGGAGTCTGAGATAGACTAGAGGTGGAGGGGGATATTGGCTGCTAAACTTGCTTCAGGGCCTGGAAATTGCATGGTGAGGTTCTTCCAGTTGATGTTGGGGTTGATGTCTTGCAGCCATGAAAGTCCAAGCACAATCGGAGTCAATGGAGGTGGTTGGGTGATGAGGAGCCAGGCCTGAAACTGCAGGTCATTGTTGAGAGTGAGGGTGTTGTTGTGGTATTGAGTGATTCCTGTCATGGTGGGGCTTCTGTTAAAGAGTTGGAGCTCAAGAGATTTATTGAGATCATTGCATCAGAGGTTGAGTTGACTGCTGACAAAGGTACCAGAGGTGCCACTGTCAATGAGGGTGGGGAGTACCTTGGGCAAGCTGTCAAGTCTGACATTGATGACAAACAACTGTGTGAACCTGGAGTGGAGCTGCAGAGGAGTCTGGAGGTGGTTGATCATGGTCTTAGAGTTCTTAGAAGAGGGTGAGACATTGAAGGGTACCAGTCCAGAGTTAGTGGGATTGTCCTGGTCAAGGCAGAGAGTGAGGCTAGGCCAGTCAATGCAGGGGTTGGTGGAGTGGAGCCATGAGAAGCCTAAGACAATGAGGGTGGAGGGGTGTAGTTTAGTGACAAGCAGCCAGAGTTCTTGCTGTCATCTGTTGGCAAAGGTCATGGTCATTCTCAGGCAGTGTGTGATGTCTCCAGCTGTAAGGGCAACCTCTGGAGCAATGGATTGGAGTCACACAGCTAGCAGAGGGGAATCCAAAGTATATTAGCAGAGTAGACAATGATACAAATCAGTAACTAATCACCTAGCAGAGGGGAATTCAAAGAGAACAAGTCTAAGAATCCATATTGCTTGGCACAGTGCATCAGTGGGCAGCAGAGGCATGGGAACTACTGTACAGGTGACTAGAGCTACTCCTAACCCTAGGGCAATGGTTGCTGAGGTAATGTGGAGATCTCTGAAGTTCTGAAAAGAGCCCCAGAAACATCAAACAAGCTGCAGAGGTGCTGGAACCAGTCATGGAGGTTGGAAATAGAAGTCCCCTGACATCACCCCTCCTCTAGTGTGCAGTGTCTCAATGTGCAGGGTGGAAGAAGTCCCTGATTGCTTGGTCCACTGGCAAGATAGGGTAGATTCCTCATATGGTGCATGGCATGTCTAGATGTCTCCAGTGGAACTCCTTAATAAGTCTGGGGGCATGTACATTCTCCCATGGCTCCCAGGAGATATCCTTGATTCCATAGCCTTTCCACTTCACCTTGTACTGTAGTCATCTCCAGAATAAATGGCTGTCCAGGATTTCTTCCACTTTGTACTCTTTGTTGTTGTTGACCACCACTGGGGGCAGTGGAGGTGTGGACATTGCCCTGAGATAGGATCTTTAGGGGCTGTGGTAAGTTTGACTACATTGAACACTGGATAAAGCTGGTGCATCCCTGTGGGGAGTTGGAGTCAATAGGCCAAGGGTCCTACCTGTTGTTCCACTGTGAATGGCCCTAACTGGCAGTGTGACAGCTTCTTTGAGGGACAGGTGGTTGTAATGTCAGAGGCATCCAGATAGACTCAATCCCCAGGCTGATATCTGCACTCTGGGGTCCTTCCACAGTTGTAGTATTGCACCATGTCATCTTTTGCCTTTGCCAGTGCAGCCCGGATCTCTTCTTGTGACCTCTTCATCTGGTCCACAAATTTGTTTACTGCTTCATTTTCTGAGGGTTGGGCCCAGGGTTCAAAACCCATGCATGGGTGCCATCCAGTGTCAAGGAAGAATGGGGAAAATTGGGTGGATGCATGAACATGGTTATTGTACTGGAATTTGGCATCAGGGAGGAGTTTGTCCCAGTCATCTTGGCACTTATTGCAGAAGAGACAGAGATACTGTTCCAACTCCTGATTTACATGCTTCGTCTGGCCATTGGACTGTGGATGGTAGGCAGTGGTGGTGTGGAGCTTTATTCTGAGCAGTTAGTAGAGCTTGCAGGTGAACTTTGCTACAAACTGCAGTCCCCAATTTAAGACATAGGTGTTGGAGAGGCCATAAAGCTTCCAGATGTTCCTCTGGTACAGGTTTGCGGCACCCATGGTGGAGCAGGTGGTGTGGGTTGGAATGAAGTGTGATCTCTTGCCATACAGGTCCACCACTACTATGATCACATCATAACCATGAGCATTGAGGAGCTCTACAATGAAGTCCACAGATGCTATGCTCCATTGTTCCACAGGCACTGGTAGTGGGTGTAACTGTCCATAGGGGAGTTGGTGTTGGGGCTTAGTCCAGAGGCAGAGATCACAGGTACTAGTGTAGGACCCAATGTACCAGGACATCTGGGGCCACCAGTAGTTCTGTGATACTAACTCCAGTTGTCTTCCACTGCCTGGGGTGCCCTGCAATGTGGGAGTCATGGTGATGCTCCACAATTCTCCAATAGAGCTCTAGGATGTTGGGGACATAGATACAGTCTTAGAAGGTCAGGATTCTGTCTCAGAGGGCCCATTCATCAGCACAGACCACCTTAACACCAGTAGCATGCCCCAACTTCAGCATCTGAGTGGCCTGTGCCACAAGCTCCTCCTGTCAACCATCCCTATTACCCTGTTGGATGTCCTGGAGAATGTCTGCCTCTGCTCCATTGACAAATAGGCCATCTATGGCTCAGATTGCAAATAATTTGGGGTGGAGGAGCACAATGTTACTGTTATCCCCTTCCTCCATTCTGTGGTCTGCTCTCTGAGACAGGGCATCTGGTTTCCCCATGCTCCGGCCAGGCTTGTGGTGCAAGGAGAAGTTGAAGTTGGCAAGGTAGAGGGACCATTGGGCCTGCCAGTGATTGAGCTTCTTGGCTGTCTGGAAGTATTCAAGGTTCTTATGATCTGTCCAGACCTCAAACTTGTGCCATGCGCCTTCCAAGAAGTGCCACCACTCCTCAAATGACCGGATGATGGCCAACATCTCCTTGTCATGAATCTTGTAGTTCCACTCCACTGCATCCAGGCTTTTGGAGTAAAAGGCCACCAGGTGTCACTTTCCATTCTTCAGAAATTGCTGTGAGAGCACTGCCCTAGTGGCAAAGTCAGAGCTGTTGGCCTCTATGCAGAAGGGAGAGTTGTTATCCAGGAAGAGGAGAACAGGTCTGGAAGTCATGGCATACTTAAGAGTGTTGAAGGCTATCTGCTCCGGAGGTCCCCAGCTCCACATAACATCTTTCCCTGTGAGGTTGAACAGTGGGCAGGCATGATGCAAGAAGTCCTGGATGAATCTCTGGTAGAAGTTTGCAAAACTGAGGAATGCCTGCACCTCCTTCTTGTTCTTAAGCTCTGGCCACTCTGCCACACCTGCCACCTTCACCAGGTCCATCTCTGCAGTTCCATAGGAGATGATCAGGCTGAGGTACTCAATCTGGGTTTGTTCAAACTCACACTTCTCTGGCTTGAGGTAGAGCTGGTGCCAGCAGAGGCAATCCAGAATGAGACAAGTGATCCAATGGTGTTCCTCTAGCATTTTGGTGTAGATGAAGATGTTGTCAAGGTACATGCACACTACACTCTCCACAATGAAGTCCCAGAAGATGTTGTTCATCATAGTCTGGAGAGTGGCTGGGCTGTTGATGAGACCAAAGAACACAATGAGTGGCTCAAACAATCTCCAGTTGGTCCAGAAGGCTGCCTTCCACTCATCTCCCTCCTGAATGCACACATTGTTGTAATACCACCAGACATCCAGTTTAGTGAAGTATCATGTGCCCTGGAGGTTGTTGATGAGCTCAGAGATGATGGGAAAGGGTAGCAATTCTTCACTGTTATGGCATTGAGTACCTGATAGTCCTGTACCAGTTGGAGAGAGCCATCCTTCTTTTTGATGAAGAAGACTAGAGAAGCCATTGGGGATTTGGACAGACAGATATAACCAGAGTCCAAGTTCTCCTGGAGGAAGGCATTGAGCTTGTTTTGCTTTCTGGGCACAAGGGGGTAGACCTTATAGTTGGAGGGTGCTGGGTCAGGCATCAGTTTGATAGTGTGGTCCCACCTCTTGTACTCCAGAAGTGAGTCAAAGGAGGCCTTAGAGAACACATCCTCAAATGCATGCAAGTAGGGGGGTACTACATCCCAGAACTCTTGAGGCATGGCATTGGTGGCAAAGGCCTGGGCCAGCTGCTAGGATGTAGTCTGGCTAGCCCTGATCTCCATAATGGAGGGCAACAGGTGGACAGTGGTAACATAAATCCAATCCCCTGCCTCTATTGCTTTATTTGGGAGGTCTAGTTCACATATAACACAGAACTCCTCTCCATGCTCCTCCTCTAGGGCTCCACTGTTGCTCCAATTATCCTCATAGAGGGCCTCCCTATAAGGGAACAGCAAAGGGGAGAGGGCTGGCATGACATGCTTGGATGGCTGCATGCTCTCAGACTTGGGTCTGTTGCTCTACTCTGGCCTCTGTGGTGCAGGCAGAGCACATTCTGGGGCATCTACTCATGGTCACCTCTCCTTTGGTCCAATCGACCTTGGAGTTATGCTCTCAAAGCCACATAAACCCGAGAATCATGTCTTGCCTTCCCAAGCTGGTAACAGCAAATACAGCATGCTCCATGTGGTTCCAATAGCAGAGAACCAGGTCAACCATGGAGCTAATTGCACTGGCTTTATTGGGTGTTCCATTAATGTTGTAGACAGGAATGGGCTTGGAAAGGGGCTGTGTGGTCAGGCCATGGCATTTGATGAACTCCAAGTCCAGAAAAAGTCCCATTGCTCTGCTGTCCAGGAGAGCTGCAACTCTGCAGTTTTGCTAGGTGTCCATCATCTCAATCTCCACATTGAGGCACAAGGAATGGGCAGACAAGCCATGTCCCATCACCTGTTATTTAGGACAACTGTGAATAAAGTGCCCCTGCTCACCACATAAGATGCATACACCCTCCTTCCATTGTTTCTCCTAAGTTTTCTCCAGTATGTCAACCTACAGCCTATCCCAAATCTTGTTCATGCATAGGGCTTCTTGGTCATTGGTGGAGTCCATGATGTTGTCGTGATTGTTGGGGTTGGTGCCCAGGGGCTCTGGGGTCTCGTGGAGGTTGGTGGCATTGAGCTGGGCAGGTGGACATTGTCCCAGGGGTCAATTGGCATTGGAGGTTCCTCAGCCCAGAGGAAAATGGGGCACAGAGTTGGCAGGGTTGGTGGGGATCAAGGATCAAATGCCATTGGTTGCTCTGGCCTGCCAGTTGGTGTTACCAGAGGTGTTCCACAAGGTCCAGGGTGCCATGTTTTTGCTGCTATCTTCCCAGTAGCATTGGTTGACCTGAATAACCAGTGCCTTGTACCTGTCATAGGTGGTTTGCTTGGGTGTGAGGCAAAGGACATCCTTGATCCATTGAGGCAGAGTGTGATGGAGGGTGAAGTGGAGGGCATTGTAGTTCCATCCAGTTTTGTAGGCTTCTCATTTAAATTGTATGATGAAAGTTGTGAAGCGTTCATTGTTGCATATTTGGGGGTTGAAGAGATTTTCCTCTGCCTCCACTATGGTGTCAAAGATGCCAAACTTACTTGAGAACTCCTGGGTGAAAGTGAGCTAATTGGAGAGTATGGGGTTGTTAGGGTCAAACCAGAATAGTGCTATGTAATAGTCAAAGGTGTGGGTAAAAGTGAGCCAGTTGGAAGAATGGAGTTGCTTAGATCAAATCAGAGTAGTGCCGTGTAATGGTTGAAGGTGATACCCTGCAAATATGATGCAGCAAATGCTACTTGTGAGCTCTCAAGTTGGAAGGTAATGGGCTTAGCTTGGAACATAGTTAAACACTGAGTTAGGAAGATGCACCATTTCTGGGGGTTGCAGCCAGTGAAGGGTTTGGGCTTTTGAATGTCAAGTTTACCTTTCCAAGCCAGTGCATCATGAGTATCATTCTGTGGGTTTTGAGTTTGGGGCAGGGGTCCAGTGTTGTAGTAGTAATAATAATTGTTTCCATTTCCATATTGGGGGGGGAAGTTGTTCATGGCCAGGCCCCATCCTCCAGGTGGTCTGCCGTTGGGTGGTTCTCTGCTGGGGAGTTGGCCCGCATTGCCCAGGGGAGGCCCTAGGGCCCATTGAGGGGAAGGAGGTCCTCCAGGGGTGGGGGGTCCAAAGTAATTTGTGTTAGTGGGAGGGTTAGGCATTGGAATGGGTAGGAGGGAAGGAAAGTTGGTGGGAAAGGGTGGTTTGGATGCTTCAGGGCCCATGGCCTGCCTTGGGGGAACTGGGACATTGGGATGAGATGGAAGGGCATTAACACAAGGAGTGCAGAGATTGAAGTGGGAAGGTCTGTTCCATAGAGGGCCATTGCATGGAGCAGGCTTGTTGGTGGAGTTGCTAGGCTTGTTGATGTAGGAAAGAGTCCAGTTATTGTTGTCAATGCACAGAGGCAGTTGTTGGGAGTGGGGTTTGGAGATGGTGGGCTGATCCCACATTCAAAAGGTGCTGGAGATGGAGTTGGCTTAGGAAGGGCAGAGAGGGCTAAAGTGTGGGTGGCAGGTTGGTTGAACAATCCCCCTGTGAGGTTGAGGTTCCTCAAGATGCTGGAGGCTGTGTTGAGTTCTTCTTGCTGGCAGGGGATGGGAGGTGGGGCTTTGCTTCATATTCCAATGGGTCCCTCACATTGCACATGGAAGGAGCAGGAGGGGTCCAGTGGATCTTTGAAGAGGCAGGGGTTCAGACTAGTGTGGATTTCTTCAACCAATGTGTGGAGCTCGTTTCATAAATTAGCATCAATGCCCAGGGTGCCTTGTGTAGTTTCCAGGAGGTTCCCTTGCAGGTAGTGCTCATGAAAGTCAAGGAGTTGATCTGTGCAAACTTCTGTAGTTGCAGAGGTGTTGGGGTAGCCTAGGTTGATAAGGAGGGTGTGAGCACATCTTGCAAACTCTGCAGAGGAGAGGCAGAGGAAGCAGAGGACCTCATCATGCTGTTGGATATAGGCTTTGACCCTTTGCTGTCTGGGAAAAGAGGGAACTTGAGTGGAGAATGGCAGACAAGGAGGAGAATAATTATCTGGGTGCTCTGGAGGGACTAGAGCTGCAGTGAGAGCCAGGTACACATAGTAGTGGGTGGGGGGAAGATAGGTAGAGTTGGGGGTCGCTGCAGAGTATCCTCCAGGATACATGCAGGGATTGTTACCATTGGTGGGGAATGCTGGAGGGCGGCACCAGCCTGGAGGGATTCCCTGGCTGATGGAGGGTGTGTAGAATGCCTGGTTGGGGTCAGGAGTCCAGTAGTGAGAGACATACTGATCCATAGGGGGGCCTGGGTAGAACAGGGTGTAGAAATTTTCAGGGACTGGCCGACCATAGATGTTAGTTAGGTAGCCAGTGGAGTTGTATGCAGAATTATACGCAGACATTGAAAACAGAGTAAGGGGGAGTCTTGATATTATGTTAGATTCTGCTGACGATGGGGGCTCAGCTACACTGGCAAATCCTTACTAGGCAGACATGATGTTCTGCACTTATAACCTAGCACTCTGGAGGTAATGCAGAGTGGAGATACTTATGAGGGGGAGCTAAGGAAAGCAGTCCAAGCAAGTCTGGAGTAGTACAGGGAAGTCTAGGACCAAGTATATTAACATTGGGCTTGGCCAGGCATCAGGAACAAGTTCATAAGCATGTAAATAGATTGTGGGGAGGCTTCACTAGGGTTGGGAGTGGAGCCAGAGCTTGACAGGGGATCAAGTAAGACTTGATTGGCTCAGGGCCAAGTAAAAAGCAAGGTCTGGAGTTGTTATAGGAATGTTTGGGGATCATAGTGCATGCATGGAGTTTGTACTGATGTTGGAGATGGAAAGTACTTAGGAAAATAAAGGAAATAGAGACAATTGAGACAAAACAGAGACGAGACAAGATGAGACAGACAAAGAGATAGATTTAAGACTAAAAATAGAAATAGAGGCAGTCAAAACACAAGACACAGGAAACCAGTTAATGCAAGTAATATCAAGACTGGAGTACAAGGAGCTACTCTACAACTTATATACTGACTACTGGATAGCTCTGGAGAACAGTGGATATGGCGGCAGGGCTTGATGGAGCTGCACAGAGTCAACAGGTGTTGGGTATGATCAAGAAGCGGGCCATGGTGATATTCTGATGGGATTAGCTGGGGACACAAGTTGCTCCAAGGTTGTTGGAATGCTCCAGAGCAGGTTGGAGAGACTAGAGTGGAGGGTCAGAGGTGCATGATGTGGTCAGGAATGGTGGGGGAAGTCTTAGGAGTTCAGGGGGCCCCAGAGAAAGCATCAATGGCTGGGGACAAGGCATCAGAGTTGATCAGGGGGCTGTCAGGGTTTGCCAGAGAAGCATTGGGGTTGGCTGTAGGTTGGGGAGTTTGGCAGGGTGTCAGGAGGGGCTCTGGGGGAGTGGGCAGGTTAGGAGCAATGTGCAGGGTTTGAGAAAGAGCAGGTCATGACAGATGTCTCTGAAGAGGATTTGCCAATTCCATTGGGCAGGAGACAATTCCCAGTTTGATTGGTCTTTGCTATGACAAGGTCAATCACTCAAGCATTTTGGATTGCACCTTCAATCAGGAGTTTTTGCACATGGCCAACTTTATGTTGCACTTTCTTATTGCACATCAGGAGATTGTATCAAAGTCATTTTGGACCCAGAAAACACATCAAGAAAGACTGCAAATATTGTCTATCAAGAAATCCTAAATGGTTTACAAATGTCAGTGTGACTTTCAATGAGTTAAGAAAGGTGATGTGCTCCTATGCCACCTAATGCCATGC
This sequence comes from Termitomyces sp. T153, assembly GCA_018296165.2. Lineage (NCBI taxonomy): Eukaryota > Fungi > Basidiomycota > Agaricomycetes > Agaricales > Lyophyllaceae > Termitomyces > Termitomyces sp. T153. The sequence goes on from JACKQL020000150.1 coordinate 87,467, forward strand.
AGGACACCTAAAAAAAAAGGTAACCTAGCACTAATCACTAGATAGGGTAGCTGGCAGTAGGAAGTTAATAGTAAAGGGCAAGTCAGTAACTGTCCCAGAGAACGAGAGTGATAGTTGTGTTGTAAGGTGAAGTTGAAAGGATTGCTATTACTAGCCTAAGTTGCTAGTGACAGAAAAGGGAGTAGGTGAAGACAAGAAGCATTGCTAAGACAAAGCGACCTCTTAACAGTGGTGGTAGAGTTAGGGAGTAAGGTAAAAAAAGAAGAAGATGGTAATAGAGACACTAAATCAAGGGGACAAATGTAAACTGGTTGCTAGCCACAGTTGCTAATGTCACTAAGTCAAAATAATGCAAAAAGGCACCCACAGTTGGTACCACACTAAGTCAAGGTCAAAGTTGATAAGACTTCTCATGAAGTCAAAATCAATGGCAAGGAAGGAATAGAGTGATGAGAGAAGCAAAGTGAAATCCCAAGCTGGTAAGCTTAGACTGTACAGCTCAAGAGGGAATCTATCTGAGTCAATTCTCCTTTTTTTTTCTAGTGTCTATGTACAGGCAGTATTTATATGGTTCCAAAGTATAGTATGGGAAAGTAAGCAAATAGTCACTACTAGTGACAGCATCTGTCAACATGTTTATGGTCTATACAAGGTGTCAGCCTGTAACTAAGTAAAAAAAAAAACCATAAGCAAAGTTTCTGACATGTAGATGCTGTTCAAGTATGTTGGTCAGCTTGACAAAGGGAATGATAGTAAAAAGGTACATGTCTGGCAATATATCCATATATAGTGAGACAGTGTCAGGTTCCGCTGACCATGGGGGCTCAGCTACACTGGGCAAGTCCTTACTAGGTGGATGTGATTCCCTGCACTGACAACCGGGCACTTGGAGGTGTTCCAAACACTGGGGACTTGTGAGGATAGCCAGGGAAAATTGATCCGAGCAAGTCTGAGGAGGTCTAGAGGAGTAGAGGACAAGTTGCGGGGAAGGGGGATGGGCTTGGTGGGGTTCAGGCATAAGTCCGTGTGTGAGTATTGCAGGTGCGGAGGAGGTGGAGGCTATGCAGATGACAGGAGCGGAGCTAGAGTTCTGATGGGGGATCAACAGGGATTGATGGGGTTCGGAGCAGAGTGTATAGCAGAGTCTGGGGTTGGTAACAAGTATCGGAGGTTTGTGAATTGTAACTGCAGAGTTTGTAAGGATGTTATGGTCGAGAGAACTTGAACACAATAGACAGAATCAAATGGGACGAGATGGAGTTAAATGAAATGAGACAAAGACGAGATGAGAATGAGAATAGATTCAGGCAGAGACACAAAATGATAACAAAAAGATAATGGAACAGAGACAAGATAAGACCGGGAGACTGAGAATAAGGAAAACAAGACATGGGACACAAAACACAAGAGGAAACAATCCGAAACACATCAGGAAAGGCCGGTAAGTAGGTAGATAAAAGGAGCTACTCTATGTCTTATATACTGACTACTGAAGAGCCCCAGAGACGTCAGCTGTGGTGGTGGGGCTTGGTGGAGCTCGACAGAGTTGACAGGTATCAGTTACAACTAGAGGGCGGGCTGCATTGATATGTTGATGGGATCAATTGTAACGCAGTCCATTCCAAGGTTGTCGTGATCGAGTTGATGATGTGTAATGGGGTCAGGCATGGCAGGGGAGTGGTCCCAGGGGCTCAGAAAGTCTAGGAGAAGCACTGGCGGCTGCAGGGAAGACATTGGAGTTGGCCAGGGGGCCGTCAGAGTTAGCCAAGAATGCATCAGAGTTAGCCAGAGTAGGTGCGGAGTGCTGGGGAAGTTTGATGAAACATCGGAGGAGGTTCTGGGAGGATGGGGGTTTGTCAGGTGATGTATGGGGTCCAGGGAATGGGTCATGACATCACCCCCCCTTCAGCGTCGAGACCCTCAAGACATGGGGAGCGGGTCGGGGATTAGCGGGGCGTAGGAGTCAAAGCCCAGTAATATTGATCAATCCACAGTGAGTAACAGTGGTGTGGGAAGCAAAGTTGAAGTGTGGCTGCCACTTTGTCAGGGGGTTCTTTCTAATCAATTAAAAGGCCTTGGACATACCTCAGGGCTCCCTCAAATTCTTTGTCATGTCCCCTCCCAGTTATTCAGCCACTTCCTCTGCCCCGTTGATTTCAAATGCAGACATGGTGATCGTGTATGACAGCGAGGGGGAGGAGTTCGAGCATCAGCGCCAAGCTGGTACACTATACCAGAGTTGTGAGCAGCATTAACCTGTTTCTTCAGGGTGGCTGATGGAGTTCTGCAGAGTTGTCCACAGTGGTGGTGGGTTCTCCAGGGGGCCCTAGGCGGGCCAAATTTTGTCCTGTAGTGCCCTGATTGGCGGCAGAGGATGCAGAAGGGGTCCCTCTGCTGCAGCAAATCCCTCAGGTGGAGGTAACAGCAGAGGGATTTGCAAGGGCATTGGCATGGGCTTAGGGCCCCCCAATGCTGGAATGGTGCCAAAACAAGGCCCCAGTGAGTCTTTGAGTTCTCCTTTGTTGCATGTGCTGATCTGTTGTTCTCAGTGTGTTCTCTGTGCACAGCGGAGCGAGGCCTGCATCTTTGATGTGCCCTCCATGGGCTTGCAGCATGACACTTCCATTTGCCTTCCATGTTGTGTGAGCCATGAGAAGTGCTCGATCTCATTGGAGTGGCAAGCAGCGTGCATTGCTGCAGAGCAGGGGTGGGATGAGGACTGGGTGCAGAGTCAGCTGGGCAAGGTGCAGAAGACCTGGATGTTGGGGGAGGTGAGTGTGGGGCAGTCTGCGGGGCAGGTGGGGCCTTTGCAGAGTGGGCAGAGGGAGGGGGCATCCTTGGCAGCAGACTGTGGGAAGCAGAGAGCTTCCCTGCTGTTGGGGGTGGGGCCCAGCAAGAGGCCGCGGGGGTACAAGCCGATGGCAGGTCTTCCAGAGTTCCACATTCACTCTCCTATTCTGGACACAGCCTTGGGATGGGCATCAAGTTCTCCAGAGCCTCTGCCTTTGATCATGGAGGTCTTCCTTTGCAAGTGGGTGGAGGTGCTAATGGCAGCGTTGATGGCATGGGAGGGGGAGCTTTGACAGGCAAGGGAGGATCAAGACATAGCGTGGGCAGAGAAGGAAGCATTGGAGCGGGTGTGAAACACCTCAGTGTGGGTGGTGCCAGAGTGAGTGCCAGAGGTATGGGGCTTGCGGAAGTGTCCAACGCAGTGGGAGGTGCAGCCCACGGAGGAGGTGGAGGAGCGGGAAATGGCGCTGGAGGGTGGTCTGCTATGAGCGGAGTTGGAGGTAGCAAGGCGGAGGGAGGATTGGCTGGCCAATGAGGCCACTTCAGTGTGCATGGGGATCCTTCATAAGTGTCATTCCCACTTCTCCGCCTGTTACTAAATGGATCGTGTTTGGGGCCAGGTTGGGTGCGGGAGCACCAGGTTCTCTTGGATGATGCCTCTGCAGCGTTTGCGTCGATCCAAGATGAGTTGGCACAGATGCCCATGGGTCAGCCTCTGGAGTTGCAACAGGGGATGGTGAGGGTGGAGAGGTTGCTGGCGGGGCATTGACAGCATAATGCAGTGGCCCCAGGGTCATGGTGGAAAGTGGCAGCAGACACGGAGAAGGCTTTGCCGGGGCTGGCAGAGGTCTTGGCAGTGGTATGGGCCTAGATGGAGATTGATTTGGGGGTAGGGATGGCAGGGGTTCCGGAGGAAGGGTGAGGGGGCGGCCAGGCCCCGCTTCTTGTTGTCTTTGAGTTCGCTGCCCTGTTCTGCCTTGTATCATATATTTTTGTACTTTTCAATGCTTCCTCATTGTTTCTGGGTGTGTGAAGTGAGACTTTAATTTGTGTGAGAGTGGGGTAAGTGAAACACGCAGGGGTGCTGGTGGGAATTGAATCCCTAGTGGATCCAGAGGCGGGGGTTAAGCCCACTAGTGCCATCTGTGTCAGCTAGCCCTGGGGTTGTTGGGACAGGGCAGAGTGCCATAGAAAGGGTTCCAAGGCTCGGCGGGGGTGTTGGAAGTCTTCCTGCGGAGTTCCATGGTGTTTTTTAGTGGTGTTGCTGAGTTTGATTCTTGGAGTCTCAGACCCAGGGTGTAGGGGTTTTCCTCAGTCTGCGGCAGAGATGTGTGTTGTGCTGGTTCAAGGGGGTGGACCTCCAGGTCTTTGACATGTGTTTGGGGTGGTCAGGGCTTTGGTCTTTTGTTGGTGTGGCTGGCGGGAGGGGCGGGGTCTTCTGACAGTCCGGCCTTTATGCTGACATGGGTGGCAGGGTGGCAGGGGCCCTTTTTGATAATGGTGGGGGTGGCAGGGTGAGGTTTGTCCTCAGGGTGCAGTTGGTCAGAGGAGGGAGTCCCTAGCGGCTTAGCGGCAGAGCCCCCAGGGTAGGGTGGTCCCTGTAGTAAGTTTGCAGGGGGCTGTTTTCTGTGCCATCTGTGCTGTGGGATTGGTCAGCATGGAGGCAGTGGTACTCCCTTAGGGTTGCGATTCCTTGGTTGAGGATGCCTGGAGGTTTTCATTTGGTGGGGTTGTGTGAGGCAAGCTCCGGAGTATTGTATTTGGTGAAGGGCACTCAGGATCAGGCTTTGCTGTGCTCTGGGGTGTTGGTCCAGGTCGAAGTTGTGCTCCGGAGTATTGCGTCTGTGGGCGGGCATGTTTGGGTGGTGCTTTGGTGTGCTCCAGAGTGTCAATGACAAGAGGGTGGGGTGTGGGGTGATCAGTCCCAACCAGTTTCTTTGGGTCTGGAGTTGAGGTTTGAAGGTTCCGGGTCATTTACATGACATTGCTTTCCTGACCAAGAGTAAGTCCAGAGATGGACAGAGGGGTCTTACATATTTCTGACACTCCCTAGAGTTTGTGGTCTGTTGGGGTTGTATTGGTGGATGCTTCTTTGGGCAGGGGCAGTGCGGGGGTCAGTTGGGGAATGGCTCGCCTTAGCAGAGATGCTTCAGAGCTCGTTCCATGGGTTGTTCCTTCTGGGGGTCAGTGGTTCTTTCATCAGGGAAGAAGTTAGCAGTCCTGGAGTCAACACAAGGGTCACTTGGTGGGGGGGTTGTTGGTTGTGTTGGTGCAGGCAGAGGAAGGGGTCTGAGGTGCATTTTGTCAGTCCCTGTTCCAAGCACGAGTACCAGTGGTCTGGAGTCAATGCGGGGGTTGGGGTTGGGTCTTAACTTGTTGGTGGGGTTGTGTTGCAAATTGGAGGGGGAGCTCCAGAGTGGGGGTTTTTTGCTGAGCAGCAGGGTTGTCATGTAGGAGTGGCAGTGGCTCCTGGAGCCAAGCTTGAGTGGGGGGAGATGGTTGCTCACAATTGTTGGAGGGCAGCAGGAAAGTTGGTCGCGGGGAAGCATTGGTGTGGGACTCTCCGGGAGTCATGGCAGGGTCAAGGCAATTCTTTATTTGTGCTCCAGAGCGGTCTGGGGGTTGTTGCAAATGTGGGTGGGTGGCAGTGGGGAGAAGCACTGCTTGCTTCTTGGGAAAGACATCAGCAACTTTTAGGGTACTCTGGGGAGATTACTTCACATGGGGTTTGTTTCTGGTTACTCCGTTGATGCGGTCCCCACTCGATGGACATCTTCTGGTGTAGGGGCAGGGTTGTATGAAGTGTGGGGCTGGCATCGTAGGTCTCCTTGGTTGGATATCGGAGTTGGAGTGGAGGCCCTGGAGTCATGTTGCTAGAATCTGGAGTGAGTCAGAGGGGTGGATCGGGGCAGCTTTGAGTTGGCACAGGGTTATTTGGGTTGTCGGTCCTGGCAGGAAAGTCCTCCACGGATGTTGGAGCGTATGCTCTTTGGATTGTCAGGATGTTTGAGTGGGTTGATTGGCAGTCTCTGGGATGATGGTGGGGCTTCTCCCTCCCTTATGTGAACAGGTCAGTGATTTTAAAGTACTTTGGGAACTACTTTGTATAGGGCCATTTTTCCTATAGTTAGTTTGAGGTAACTCCTCTGCTGGGGGGTTCCTTCATGGGAGGTGGCAGAGTCTGGTAGTGGAGTTTACGTCTGGAGGTGGTGTGCAGGGAGGGTCGGCATCAAGGGTTTTTAATGTTGGAGGTTCCAGATTGTATGGGAGAAGGTGTTGAGATAGTAGGCAGGTGCTGAAGTAGTGGCTGGGGGTCCAGAGTTGTTCTTCATTGAGAGTTGGGTGCTGTGGTTCCCCTCGTTAACTTTGGGCTGTGCTTCGAGCAGCGGGGC
>JACKQL020000151.1:0-92265 GCA_018296165.2 Termitomyces sp. T153
ACAAGAACAATAATGGAAATAGAGACAAGACAAGACTGGGAGACTGAGATAAAGGAAAATGTAACATAGAACATAGAACACAAGACAGAAACAATTAGACCATAGGTAATGTTAAGCAATATCAAGACCAGAGTACAGAGTGCTACTCTACAACTTATATACTGACTACTGGAGAGCTCCAGAGGACAGCAGGTGTAGCAGTGGGGCTTCTCAGAGCTGTGCAGAGTTGATGGGGTCAGTTGTAATTAGGGGACAGGCTGCAAGTGATATTCTGATGGGATCAATTGAGGATGCAGGCTGTCCTGGGGTTGTCATGATGCTCTAGGATTGGTTGAGCAAACTAGGAAGATAAATTGGTGACACATGCTGGAGTTAGGAACAATGGGGGAGGGTCCCAGGAGCTCAGAAGAGTTAGGAGAAGCATTGATGGCTGCAGGGAAGGCATTAGAGTTAGCCAGAAGGCCATTGGAGTTTGCCGGGGAAGTGTTGGAGTTACTCAGAGTGGGTGCCATGGGTGGGCAAAGGTTAGGGAAGTTAAAGGAGGAGATGGGGGTGAATTCTGGGGAAGTGAGGTGGCTGGAAACAAGGTCCAGGGTTCTGGGAATGAGTCATGATGAACCCTCTTGGAGTATGACTTCACCATCCACTACTGCCCCAGACAACTTGGCACAAAGCCCAACACACTCACTTGAAAGTCCAACATGTATCCAAAGAAGTCATTTGAAGCTGAGCAGAACACATTCAACCATTGAGTGGTAATCTCCTCTGAGCATTTGCATGCCATGCTAATTATGAATGAAGTAGGAATCCTCCACCAAATCAGAAACTCTTCTCCAGACTCCTTCACCCAGCATAACCCCTGCAACAGCTCCACCAATGAGTCAAATGCCAACAACCCCTTCATGCTGTCTCTGCACCACTGCCTCCTACTTTGGAGTGGATAAATCTATGCTCCAGACCACAAGTCCATTTGTCTCAACATACTTAGGCAGCACCATGACCACAAACTCTGAGGACACCCAAGTATTTGTAAGACTCTCCAACTCATCTCCTGGACTTTACTTTTGGCCAGGAATGAAAAAGGATGTCACACAATATGTAAGGGCCTGCGAACCTTGTCTCTGGGCCAAAGTACCCCACCACTGCCCTCACAGACTGCTGAAACCCCTCCCTGTCAGCCAATGCCCCTGGTCCCTAGTCTCAATAGATCACATTATTGAACTCCCCAACTCCAAGGACTTTGAGGCAATCCTCATGGTCATCTGCCACTTCATTAAGCAAGCCCTCTTCATCCCCTGCTACACCACTGACAATGCTCCAGAGTTTGCCAAGTTATTCCTCAAACATGTCTTCTCCAAACATGGACTCCCAGACAACATCATCTCCAACTGTGGCCCACTGTTTGTCTCCCATTTCTGGCAGTTGTTATGCAAGGTGCTTGAAATAAAAACTAATTTATCAACTGCCTACTACCTGGAGACCAACAGACAAACAGAATGAGTAAAGCAGACATTGGAACAGTATCTCTGCCTCTGCATGAACTATTTATGGAATGACTGGTGTTTGTCACAACCCATTCCCAGAACCTCTGATCTTGTTTCCAGCTACCTCACTTCTCTGGAGTTCACCCCCATCTCCCCCTTTGACTTCCCTAACCTTTGCCCACCCATGTCACCCACTTCAGGTAACTCCAACACTTCCCAGCAAACTTTGATGGCCTCCTGGCTAACTCTGATGCATTCTCTGCAGCCATCACTGCTTTCCTTGACTCTCCTAAACTCCTGGAACCCTCCCCCACCATTCCTGACTCCACTTTATGTCACCAGCCCATCACTCTGGTCCACCTAACCTACTCCAGAGCATCATGACAACTCCAGGACAGCTCACGTTCTCAATTGATCCTATCAGAATATCACTGTGGCCCATTCTGTGATCACAACTGACACCTGTTGACTCTGCATAGTTCTGACAAGCCCCTTGTTATTGTTTTGTATCTCTGCCTGAATCTATTTTCATTCTTGTTTCAATATTGTCTCAACTCCATCTTGTCTTGTTTGACTCTGTTTCGGTTATTGTGTTCAAGTCCTTTCAACCCTAACACCTTTACAAACTCCATGCTTACAATTACAGACTCAAACATTCTTTAAACCAACTCTGGACCTTGCTATTTACTCAGCCACAAAACCCATCAACATCTGTTGATCACCCATCAAGCTCCAGCTCCACTCCCATCACTTACATAGCCTCCACTTACCCCACACCTTTAGTATTTGCTTCTGGACTTGTACCTGCTGCCTCGTCAGGCCCAACCCTTCCCCGGCAACTTGTCTTAGACTTCTTCAGACCACCCCAGACTTGTTTGAATCACTCCCCCTTACATACTCTCACAAGTCCCCAATGTCTAGACCTTCTCTGAGCACTAAGTTATCAGTGTAAGACATTATATCCACCTAGTAAGAATTTGCCCAGTGTAGCTAAGCCCCCATGGTCAGTAAAACCTGACAGCACACAGAACTTTTCCTTGCCAAGTTTACTTACAATAACATGCCTCACTCCACCACCAGAGTTTCCCCCTTCTATGCCAACAAGGGCTACAACTCACAACTCACACTATCCCTCAAAGATATTCTCTCCCACATTGCTTATGAAGGCACCAAAGACCTCTGATCCCTCCACCAGTTCCTCCAGGATGAAAATAACACCACCAATCAAGCCTACTGCAAACATGCCAAAGCCTGACAAGATCCCCCCCCTGACTGGCCCTGGCACCTTGGTTTGGCTTAATTGACAAAATCTGAAGACTCAGAGGCCCTCCATTAAGCTCAATCACAAACAACTCAGCCCTTTCAAGATTCTCTGGAAGGTCTCCATGCATGCCTACAAGCTTGACCTACCCCCAGGCCTGAAGGGCCTCCACCTCATCTTCCACATGTGCCTCCTCAAGAAATATGCTCTGGACCTCTTCTTTAGACAATGCCTCAGTCAACTGCCCCCAGTCAAAGTCAAGGGCAAATATCACTACAAAGTTGACCAGATCCTTAACTCCTGCTTGGTCTGTGACTGACCTCAATACTTGGTCCATTGGAAGGGCTATGAGCTTAAGGACAACACTTGGAAACTCCAAAAGAATGGAGATCAGTGCTGCCAATGATCCATTGAAGAGGATGCAGTGCTCCCTGGTTTAGCCTATCAGAATGTGTCAGCTCAGTGGAAAGAAGGAATGGAACAGACTCAAAAAGTACCCCCCACTACTCTGAGGCTGCCTTATTGGCAAGCCACTCTTCCCACCTCCTCACCACCTCTGCTATAGCCCAGGGAACCTCTATGTGGGGTGCCCCCTCATCTGCTCATGCTCCTGACCCCTCTAACCACTGCACTGCCATCTCTGCCTGCACTTCCATCTGCCCCATCCATGCCTGCAACTCCTGGAGCTGTGACAGCCACTTTGTAGCCATCTCCATGGCTGTCTCCTTATCTCTCCATGCTGTGTCTCTGTCCTTCTATGCCTCATCCTGCTCCCTCTGCATCATGTCCCTATTCTTCCTGACCCTTTGAACCTCCTCCTCACAGGTGGCCAGTGACCTCTCCAGCACCTCAACCTGACAATGCAGGAAAGCTTTAGCAACCAACCATGACATCCCTACAGACTGCTTGATTGGGGCCCCAGAGCTCAGAGAATACACCTGGGGGCCTGGGGCCCTGCCATCAACTGCTCATTCCAAGCTTGCTTGCTCAGCCCTGCCTCTGGTGGCAGAGATGCTCTCTGCTTACTCTTGTCACATGCTGTGGGAGCCCCTTTCCTCTGCCCATCCTGCAGAGGCCCAACCTTTATTGATGACCACTTCACACTATCCCTGCCCTCTACTCTGAAGCCCCTCTCTAACACCTTGCCCCTCTGCCCTTTTTCCAACTGTGCTGCAACCCACTCTTGATCCCAACTCTGCTCCATGGCAATATAGGCAGCATGCCAACTTGACATAACAGTGCACTTCTCATGCTGCAAACAATATGGGAGACACACCAACATGTCCCACCACAACACTGGCTCAAACTTGCATTGCTCCTCCCATTGAGTGCAATGTACACACTGTGAGGACAAGTTAGCTCTAATAGGGTATTACCATACTAGCCACTCACTGGGGCTGCTGCCTAGAACCACTCAAGAGTTGGGGGACCCCTTGCCTGCCCCATGGCCTCTACAAACTGCTTCAGCATCACCTCTACTTATGCAACTCTGTAAGCCATGGAAATAGGTCAGACCACACCCAGACCAAGGCTAGGCCTGGGACATGAGGCAGGGGCCACTCCCACTGCTAACTGCACTGGAACTCCACTTAACAAAATCCCCAAAGGACCTGCCACAGCCATGAACAATTCTGTTGAGACTCAGTTAGTAATTCCAGAATGCAAGAAACAGAATCATGCTCACAACTATGATACATTACCTCTGCTCACCAGCAATCCCAATTCCCCTTGGACTCTTTGGAAGTGGGAGAGTTGGAGGATGTGGAAGGAGATATAGATGCTGCTGAAGAATAGGTGGAAGAGGACATAGGAGAAGTCTGGAGGCTCCAGGGTGTTTCCTCACCCTTTTTAATTTCTTGAAGAAGCTTCTTGATGGGCAACAATCCTGCTTCAACTTTGTTACCCAGGCCACCGCCACAGCTGTGGTTTGATTAATATTGCTTATGCTTTGATTTCCATGCCCCCGCCAATCTCTGACTCATGCCCTACATCTTGAGGATCTTGATGCTACTCAATAAAGTCCTCAAAAGAAGTGGTATTCCCTCTCCCTGACTGGAAAACTTGTTAACTGCCTCTGCAGTGCTAAGATATACTTTTGCTCCAGCTACAATGACATCTGAACTGCTTTGGAACACAAATGGAAGACTGCCCCCCACACCTGCCATAACTCCTTTGAGTACCAAGTGATGCCCTCAAACAACTAGCTCTCCTGCCACCCTCCAGTATTTGTGGACAACCTCTTCCTCAACATAAACAATGATTTCATGTATTGGGTCAACAGCCTGACCCACTCAAACTCTCAGAGAAACAACTGGAACATGTTTGCCACATCCTAGAATGGCTCCAGAGTACCACCACCCCTAACAAATAACTCCACCACTCACACATTTGCTGGCCCAAGGACCTCTCCAAAATACAACCTCACCCCCTGCTACTCCATGGTTGATTTGATACAAAAAACTCAACACCCCTGCCAGAAACCTAATGAGTGCCCAAGGAAGCCCTTTGGGCCTAAGCAAAACAAGTTCTGCCACTCAGTGGTAATCCCTGCTAAATATTTATATGTCATGCTAATTTGAATGAGGAAGGAACTTCCCACCAACTCTGGAACTCCCTCCCCACCCAGCATGACCCCTGATGCAAGCCCACCAACAGGCCAATTCCTCAATCCACCCCTTACACTGCCTCCAGGCCTCTGGTTCCTGCCCTGGGAAGAATCGAGTGACAAAACATGCCCCAGATCCCTTTTCCCACTCAGCACTATCTCTGAAGGCAACTCCCTTGACAAGCCAGTGATGCAAAATATAAGTTTGATGCTGCCAATTGATCAGATCAACAGATCAAATTTTGTTTCACTGAGGTTTGGAAGCTTAGTTTTGCAGGCTGGAGATGGTCTCATACTATTGAATGGGCCCAATAATATTATAAATAAAACCTGAAACAACTAAGAACTTGTAAGCCTAAAAGAACTGCTCCCTAGGGTTCTCTGAGCCATGGTACATTGTTGCTTCCTGTTTCCTCTAATTCCCCTCCCCTTTTATAGCTTGTTGCATGTGCATGGACCAGGGTGCTTTCCATGTGCACCCATGGTCTGTACCACATAGTTTTCCTTGGCTTTTCCTTCTTATTGGATGGCAGAACAAGATAGCATGCTTGGTTGGCATTATTCAGTTTTTGTATGTCCAACATCCTTTCCTTTGATCTTTCCCTTCCCAAACTTCTTCCTAGCAGACTGCACATGGTTTGTCATGGTGGCCAGCTTGAGTTTGGGTGGTCTGGCATAGGAATGAGGATGATATTGAGGGGATAGGGCAGTATGCTTGTGATAGATGCCCATGGCTAGTCCCAGTGTCAGTTAGATTTCTAGCTGGGTTGCTGAGCATAGCTATTAATTGTCAATCAACACATGATCAGGCTTGATTCTCGATGTCAGATCTTACTGTTTTCTGCTGGCATTGTTGTGGTGCATATTTGGATCATCAGCTTCTCTACCAGGTATGTGCCCTATGCCTACAGTTTTGAGTGTTTTTCAAAGCTTACAGTTTTCAGCTTTTGAGTATCTGGGCCTTGGTACTTCTAGTATTTTGTCCTGTCTCAAAGTATGAGACAGGCATATCACCAGCAATCAATCAAGCCCCTATGCCACCTCCAAACTGCTGGCTCCTACTCTAGGAAGGGCAAACCCATCAAGCACACCCTGAACTCCTTTCCCTGCCCAACAGAAAACCTGAGGACAACTCCATTGACAAGCCAGCAACTGACCAGCCCCTCATGCTAACCTTGGACCAATGCCTCCTACTCCAGAGAAGACATAATTTACAAAATGCATCTTCAGGCCCCACCCACACACCATAACCCACAAAGAGCAGCTCCACCAACAAGCCAGCATCCCACTAACCCTTGCACCACCTCTAGACTACTGGCTCCACCCTAGAAAGGGACAAATCTACCTCTGGACCCCTCCCAATACAATCCTTGATGCAATCCTGCCAATGAGCCAGCAGCCAATCCACCCCCTTGCATTACCTCTGGACCACTAGCCCCTGCTCCAGAAAAGACAAACCTATGGAGCAAAACTCCCAAACTCCTCTATGCAGCATGGCACTCAGGAACAACTCTGCCAAGAACTGCCAACCAATCAACTCTCCATGCTGCCTCTGGACCACCATCCTCCATCCTGAGAAGGACAAACCCATGCTCTGAACCTCAAACCTACTTGTCCTAACAAACTCTGGCAGCACCATAAGCCCCAAGGACTCCAGAAACACATAAGACTCTCCTGCTTGCCTCTGGACTTACCTTTGGGCAGGAATGAAAAGAAATGTCATGTAACATTTCCAAACCTGCAAACCCTACCCCTGGGCCAAGGAAACCCACCTGAGCAAGTCACCCTAGAATCCCACTGCCCCACCATCAATACTCTGGAGCTCAGAAAACCCCTACCCAAGCATGTCTCCACCAAAATGCAAACACCATAGTCTCTGCCTGCAACCCCCAATCAATCTTCCAATCCTGGCAACTGCTCTATAGAGCCCTCAGTTTATAGATCAACCCACCAACTGCCCCACACTTGGAGATTGACAAACCACAAGAATGAGTAAACCAGACCTTGGCAAGATACATCTGCCCCTACATTTACTGTCTACAGAACAACTAGCATATAGCACTCCCCTCTCTGGAGGATACCTACAGCAACACTCTCTACTCCATTGCTGGAGTCCCCCCCCCCCCTTTGCTACTGATAGAAGCTACCAACTCCAACTCACTCTGCCACTCAAGAAGTGCCCCTGCCCCATTTGCCCATGACATCACCAAGGACCTCCAGACTACCCACCAGCTTCTCCAGATGAAACCAACACCACCTCCCAAGCGAACTCAGAGCATGCCAATGTCACCCCTAGGCCTGAAGGAACTCCACCCAGCAATCCCAGTCCAACTCCTCAAAAAGCACACTCCAGGACACTACCCCAGCAATCCCAGTCCAACTCCTCAAAGAGCACACTCCAGGACACTACCCCATCCATTGACACCATAAAAACATTTGGGAGCCCCACAAAAACCCCCACCAGCACCCCTGCCAAATTCTGGAACTCCCACCTGCAACACTCCACCAAGCCCCAGCAATGTAAGGGCAACCTCTGGGAGTAGCAGCTCAATCATACAGCTAGCATAGGGGAATCCAAAGTATATTCAGCAAGGCAACCATCAATACAAATAGCAACTAATCACCTAGCAGAGGGGAATTCAAAGAGAATAAGTCTAAGGATTCCTGCTGCTCAGTGTGGTACATCAGCAAGCAGCAGAGGCATGAGAACAACTGTATAGAAGGCTGGAGCTAGCCCTAACTATGGGGAAGTGCTCAACAAGGAACTGCAAAGGGTTTTGAGGGTTTCTAGAGGTCTGCAATGAGCTGCAGAGATCACTGCAGAGGTTGGAAATCAAAGTTGGAGGTTGGAAATGGAAGTCCCCTGACATCACTCCTCCTCTAGTGTGCAGTATCTTGATGTAGTTCTGGATTGCCTGGTCCACTGGTGAGATGGGGTAGATTCCTTAAATAGATTGTGGTGCATCTAGGTGCCTCTGGTAGAACTCCCTAATTAGCCCTAGTGTGTGCATGTTCTCCTACAGTTTACAGGAGATGTCCTCAATTCTGTAACCTTTCTACTTCACCTTGTATTGTAACTGTCATCAGAACAGATAACTGTCCAGGACTTCCTCCACCTCATACTCCTCACTGTTGTTGACCACCACTGAAGGTGGTGGGGGTGCCAGGCATTGCCCCAGAATAGAGTTCTTTGGAGCTGGCATTAGCTTGACCATGTTGAACACTAGGTAGAGCTGATGCATTCCCATGGGGAGGATTGTGCACTCAAAGCCATGTAAAACTGAGGATCATATCCTGCTTGCCTAAACTGGTGACAGCAAAGACTGTGTACTTGGCATGATTCTGATAGCCAAGGACAAGGTCTACTATGGAGCTGATGGCACTCACTTTGTTGGGCAGCCTGTCAATGTTGAACATCAGAATGGGTTGGGGAAGTGGCTGCATAGTCAGGCCATGGCACTTCACAAATTCTGAGTTTACAGATAGTCCCATCACTCTGCTGTCCAGGAGGGCAGTAGTTCTACAGATTTGCTGGGTATCCATGGTCTCAATTTCTATGTCAAGGCATAGTGAGTTGGCAGGCAGGCTCAAGGCCACTATGTACTATTGGAGCAGTGCCAGCAGAGCCTAGCTGGTGTCAGGGGGCTGGGCTTGAACTCCAGAGTTGGTGTTTGTATATCTGGAGGGGAAAATTGAGGTTCTTCTGTCTTAGAATGATTGACATCAGGAAGAGCAATTTCATTTTCTAAGAACAGACATGAGAACTAGTTAGTACCCAGCAACAGAGGCATACACCTCATCCATTGCTTGACTAAAAATCCTCCTCCAGCCCTGGGGAGGGAGGGGGGGTGCATAAGTGCCAATCTCTTATAGGGTCAACTCTAGTGACAGCTTGTCCAGTGACATAGCTCTAGCAGCATCCTTTGCAGCCAACAGTTGCAGGAGAAGCTCCTCTTGCTCTACCATAGAGAGGTAGTGCACCTTTAGACTCAACAGCAGTGTTGTGCAGAGTGCCTCAGTTTCTTACATCTCCAACAAAGTAGCAGCATGGGGCAATGCTGTCAGGCTGCATCTACATCCATGGAAATGCCTGGTGGCAAGGGGCACAGTGTAAGAATAGCTGGAGAAGGGGCAGGAGCTGGGAGTGCAGGAGTGGGGTATCAGAGACTGGCAAATGGAGCAGGGCACTGCATTGAGTGCAAGCAGCAGAGCTCCCATCAGATCTCCATAAGCTGTCACTGATCCCAGGCCATCTTGTACTAAGAGGTGATCCTTTTCTCATCTGGGCAGCCCTCAGCCAGGTTGTCAATGTGCTCTATCAGTGTGGGGTGCAGACCTTCCCTGAACATGAGGCACAGTTGAAGACCATCAAAGTAGGCAGCTTGCTCAACTAATGCCCAGAAGGAGTTGATGTACTTGTCCAGCATCTGCTTCCCTTGCCCATACTGCTTTCTGTCACATAGTGCTGAAGTGGCAGTTTTGGCAGGGTTGATTGGAAAAAACTCTGCTCAGAAGTTTCTTTCAAAGGTGGCCCAATTTGCAAAGCTTCCAACACCTCCAGAGTGGTGGAACACCCATACTGTGTAGGTGGAGGCTTGTACAGTGTTCATATATGACAGTACCCAAGCTATCCCAATGCATTGAAGTTGAAAGCATCTCTGCTGAGGTGGATTTAGGTGAGACATGACTGAAGGAAGCACTCCCCACCAGTGCAAACACCATCATATGCATTGGGGAGCACAGGATGTGAGATCTGTGGTTGGAGGGTTATTGGAGCTCTGGAGGAGTGGTTCCACTACTGGAGGTGGTGCAGAGATAGGGGGTAGGCACTCTAGCAGCACCTGGAGGGATTGGAAAATATGATTGGTGGTCTGACAGAGGGTAGAGAGTCTGGTTGTATGATGGGTGAGGGACAATTGAGTCAGTTGCACCTGGTTCTTTTGGTGTAGCAGGCAGGTCCAGGCTTTGTCCTGAGGGGCCAGAGCCTCTGGAGGAGTGTCTGGATTGGCAAGCAGAGACATAGAATTCTGCAAGTGCTTAAGTCTGGTTAGGAAGCAATAGATAGGGGCTTGAAGGTTCCTTGTGGGCTCTGGGGGCTTCCAGACCAGAGTTGTAGACTTGTTCTGCTGTAAGGGCAACCTCCAGGAGCAGTGGCTCAATCACACAGCTAGCAGAGGGGAATCCAAAGTATATTCAGCAAGGTGACTGACAATACAAATAGTGACTAATCATCTAGCAGAGAGGAATCCAAAGAGAACAAGTCTGAGGATCCCTGCTGCTCAGTGTGACATATCAGCAGATAGCAGAGGCATGAGAACAACTGTACAGAAGGCCAGAGCTAGCCCTAACTCTGGGGAAGTGCTCAACAAGGGACTACAGAGAGTTCTGAGGGTCTCCAGAGATTTCTGCAGGTCTGAAATAAGCTGCAGAGATTGCCATGAAGGTTGGAAATGGAAGTTGGAGGTTGGAAATGAAAGTCCCCTGACAGGCAACCCAGGGCTAGTTGACACAGATGGCATTAGTGGGCATAACCCCTGCCTCTGGATTCACTAGGAATTCAACTCCCACAAGTAATCCAAGCATGTTTTATTCTCTACTTTCCCTCACATAATCTGAAAAACTGAATGATTCCCACCAGAAGTCCAAATCAGAACTTGAATTCAGTATGAATACTCTACAAGTACAAGATTGTACAAGAAGAGAACAATGGAAGCATGAGACAGCAAGAAATCAGAACCCAACTACCACCTCACCACCTCTCCCCCTTCAGAGCCCCCCTCCCCATTTCCCCAATTCCCTGATCCACCTCCATCCATATCCTCACTATGGTCAGTACCTCCACAAGCCCAGGCAGTTCCTCTCCTGCATCTGCCGCCACCTCCCACCACAATCCTGAAGCCACTATATTGCACCACTGGTGCCCCACCAGCAGCTGCCTCATCCTTACCACCCTCTGACCTAGCTCCAGAGAGTGGTACCTGGGCATCTGCACCAACCTGTTCTAGATTGATGCAAACATAGCAGCAGCCCCATCCATAAGGACCTAGTGCTCCTGGACCTAACCTGCCTCAAACCTGTTATCAAAAGTTCAGAAAGAAGGAAAAGATAGTTATGCAAGACCCCTGCATGCCATGAGGCTGCCTTGCTTACCAACCACTCTTCCCACTGCCTCCCAGCCTCCACCTCCACCTACAATAGACCCCCTTCCAATACACACCACTGTTCCTCTGCCTCTTCTACAAACTATGCCTGCAACTGTGTCAGATGTTCTCACAAACCCCACACCTCCAATACCCTTGCCATAGCCATCTGCACCACTGTGTGTAGACAAAGATATAAAGTAAGATCCTCAGAGTCACAACAAAGTAATTGAGATGACTAAATTATGTACCTGTAGACAAAGATATAAAGTAAGATATACAGGATAGTAAGTAACAAAGTATGAGAAGTGTAATAAGTCAATGTACTCTCAGAGTTATAACACAGTAATTGAGACAACTGAGGGATGTGTGTTTTGTATACTCTGAATATGTATGGACAGTAAAATAAGGTTTTATGGAAAGTATAGCAAACAAAGAAATGATCATGTAACAGGGTGGTGTAACATATGAAAATTATGAAGAGAGTAATTTATATGAAGTAGCACATACTGGGGGTCCAGTTTAACACTCCCCTGGACAACCAGCATCATTTTACTTGCTGAGGCTGAGTTTTCAAACAAGGTAGTCATGGGTAGACCAGAAAAGCAGCTTTGTAAAGAAGTCAGCGACATTTTCAGCAGAGGGTATAGGTATAATCTGAATATCTCCTTCATGTACCTGTTTGCAGATGTAATGGTGCCTAATGTCAATGTGTTTGGCCCAAGAGTGTCCTTTTGTGGATTCTGTGAGGGCAATAGATGAATGGTTGTCAGCATGGATGGCAGCAGGAAGTGGCTGGGGTAGATTGACTTTGGCCAGGAAATTCTGCATCCAGAGGGCTTGTTGGGTGCCACACATCAAGGCCATATACTTAGCCTCAGTGGTACTGAGTGCTACAGTAGCTTGATGTTTTGAGCTCCAAGACACAGCCCCTCCAGCCATCATAAAGACATATCCAGAGGTGGAATGGCATGTGTCAAGATCTCCCCTGTAATCCATGTCCATGTAGCTGATGGGCTTTAGGTTGTTTTTGAGCTCCTTAGTGTAGGTGAGCTTGTAGTCCAGAGTTCCCTTCACATACCTGAGCACATGGACCAAAGCATTCTAGTGCATGGAGCTGGGGTTGGACTGGAAATGGGCTAAGAGGCCTATAGCAAATGATAAGTCTGGATGAGTTGCAACTTGTGCCCACATCAGGGAGCCCAATGCCTCTCTATATGGTTTGTTGGTCATGAACAGACAATTGGCTTCTGTCTGTGGTCCTATAGATTCAGTCAGGCAGATGCCTGTTAGTAGGGGTGTGCTATGGGGGTTGCTGTCTGTCATTCCAAAATGCTTGAGTACCCACTTTAGGTATGCCTATTGTGACAATAATATAGCCCTTATTGTCTGATCCCTTTCAATTACTATACAGAGGATAAAGGATGGGTTTCTAAGGTCCTTGACCTTGTAGATCTCTGCTAGTTTGCACTTAGCCTTGGTAGCTCCCTTTTGAGTAGTTGACAATCCAAAAACATTGTTGTTGAAGGTATTAGTGATTATATGCTTGCTATTTTTCACCCTTGTTTGTATGCAAGGGTCAGCTTGTGAGACAGAATAGTTTAGGTTTTATATGCAGCATTTAGTGTCCAAAACCAATCTCTCCCTCCCAGCATCATACCATACAGAGTCTTCAGGAGCTCAGCCTTCATTCCCTCCCTTCCTGGAGTGCCTTGTAGTATGTCCATATATACTTGGAACTCAGGAATGCTGTTCAGGTATGCTGCTACAAAATCAATCTGCCAGATTTTGAGGTCAAGTAATGCTGCAATTGCAATCAAGATATGGAGTGATTTGAGTCTGACAACAGCTGCATATGTTTTGTCATAGTCTTCACCTACCACCTGTGAGTACCCCTTAGCTACAAGTCTAGCCTTCCTTCTCACAATCTTCCTCTCCACATTGTACTTATTTGCAAATACCCACCAGTAGCCCATGACCTTCTTTTCTGCAGGGATCTCTGACTCTGGTACTGCCCTCCATACTTTCCACTCCTCCATGACCTATAACTCTTGCTGGATAGCTGGTAGCCATAAGTTGGGGCAACACATTGCTTCCTTGTAGCTTTTGGGTATGTAGTCATCATCATCCACATCTGCTTTTGACAGAAGTGCAAGGAATGCATAGGCATCCTGTGCCAAGTATGACATTGGTAAGTCAGGTGCAGGCACTCATTGCAGTCTATTCAAGCAACAGAGGATGATGGCATCAGGTGCAGGCAAGTTTGATATGGTGGTGGTATTGGGCTGTGGTGTCTCTGAATTTGGGGGCAGGTTCCATAGCTGTATCAGACTTGGCAACTTGCATCCTAGGGGGATGAAGGGGTACACCCCTGCAGATGTAGGGGGCAATGAGCTGGCATAGTGTAAGGAGTCCTGGGGTCTTTGAGGGTGTGGGAGAGGGTGTGACAGCAGCTAGTAAGTCATCAGCTTTCTTGATAGCTGTGAGAGATCTGTGACCTGATCCTTCATCAAGGATCACATCACAGGAAGTAACTATGTTCCTCATGGCCTGGTCAAGAAGTCTGTAGCTGCCAATGCCTGGGGCATAGCCCACCATGTTGTACTTGACTGAGCATGGGTCAAGTTTTGACTTTATTAGTTCCTCAGGCACTTTAGCAAAAGCAATTGATCTGAAGGGGTGCAGGTGAGTGATGCTGATCCTCTTTCCTGTCCACATGCACTCAGGTATACTATTGGATCATGATGATGGAAGTCAGTTCCTGGTGTAGATTTGCATTGCAGCAGCTTCAGCCTACATGTTTTCTGGGAGACCACTTTCTGCCAGTAAGCATCTCACTGCCTCTATCACCATGCAGATTGCTCTCTTGATGAACCCATTTTTGGAGTGGGCATAGGATACCACAGGCTCTAGCACTATGCCATGTTCCATGTAGTATTCTTCCCACTTCTCATTCAGCCACTCATGCCCTGCATCAACTCTCACCATGAGCAATTTTTGTCCTGTTTGACATTCAGATTCTTTGTGGTATGCAGCAAAAACTTTGAGGGCAGAGTCAGCATCTGTCATGACCTGCTCCCTGGATCCCCAACCCCATTCCCAGCCTGCTCACTTCCATGGAGCTCCCCCCAATGTCCCCCTCAATCCCCCAACCATTGTACACCCTCTGTGCCTACTCTGGACAACTCCAACACTTCTCTGGCAAACCCTGACAGCCCCCCTGGCCAACTCCAACATCTTCCCCACAGCTGCCAATGCTTCCCCTGGATCTCCTGAGCCCTGGAACCATCCCCCCACCATTCCTGACTCTGTCACATGTCATTGACTCACCACCCTGATTCCTCAGACCCACTCCAAAGTATCACAATGACCTCAGGATGGCCTGCATTTCCAATTGATCCCATTAATATATCAATGCAGCCCACCCCCTGATCACAACCAACACCTGTCAACTCTGCTGAGCTCTGCCAAGTCCCACCACCACAGCCAACATCCCCTGGAGCTCCCCAGTAGTCAGTATATAAGTCATAGAGTAGCTCTTTGTAATCTAGTCTTGATATTACTTATTGCTTAAAATTACCTATGGTCTGATTGCTTCTCTCTTATGTTTTGTGTTCCATGTTATGTTTCTCTCTATCTCAGTCTCCTGGTCTTGTTTCATCTCTATTCCATCATTGTTCTCATATTTGTTTCGTATCTCTGCCTGAATCTATTTTTGTTCTTGTCTCAATCTTGTCTCAACTCCATTTCATTCTGTTCAGCTCTGTCTCATCTTGTTTGATCCATTCTGCCTAATGTGTTCAAGTCTTTTCCAACCCTACTGCCTTTACAAACTCCATGCTTATGATTACAAACATCAACACATTATTTTAACCAACTCTGGACCTTGCTACATGCTTGGCTCTGAACTCCATCAACTTTTGTTGATCCCCCATCAAGCTCTGGCTCTGCTCCTCTCACTTGCATAGCCTCTGCTTCCTCTGCACCTACAAAACTCACTTACAGACTTGTACCTGGTGCCCTGCCAAGTCCAACCCTTTTCCCACAACCTGTCCCTGACTCCTCTGGACCACCTTAGGCTTGCTCAGATCACTTCCCACTCCTTATCCTCACAAGTCCCCTGTGTTTAGGACTTCTCTGAGTGCCCAGTTGTCAGTGCAGAGAATCACATCTGCCTAGTAAGGGTTTGCCCAGTGCAGCTGAGCCCCCATGGTCAGTGGAACCTGATATAATATCAAGACTCTCCCTTACCCCATTCATGATGTCTGCACTAACTCAACACACACGTCCGTCAAATGCCTTCAATGTCTATAGTTGGCCCATGCCTGGAAACCACTATGATTCATTTGGCCCTGCCCAATTTGCCAAAGCCTGTTGAGTTGCAGATCTGACACCAATGTCCCCTCTGCCTGGCTACACCCATACAACAGCTCTTTCCATGGACACCCTCTCCACTCATACCCAACCCTGCACCACCCTCACCAACACCTCCCATGTTCCCCCCACCTTCTCCACCAGCTCTGCCCCTCACAAAGGGCAACCCCAACATCACCAAAACTGTATCCAAAACCCCTGGTGATAATTCAATCCATTGCTTGACAACTTCTCCCAGCACTGCATCCACACCCCTCTGACAACAATAGCAAAAACTCCACTACAGGAAGTTGCCCATTGCATGAAGAACCAATCACAAACCTCACCAAAACAACAATAAGACCCTCAAGAACATGCTTCCCCAAACCCTGCCTTTGGATCCACCGACCCACTGCAACTCTGCATGTCATCAGGAATGAACCCAGCAAGTTCCGACAGTGCTGACTCTGCCCACAACCCAGTAATAGCACCCACTGCTTGCCAGTAAAGCATCTGACCCCTACACCTTGCTCATAACAACTCAAAGAGTCACCCCATCCAATAACTCAAGGTGTCAAGATAGATGCTACTCACCAAACACAGAAGCCACTACTGGAATCAGTTAGGATTCCTTGGAGCAGCACTGCCATTATTTCTGCCCAATGTTTGAAAGGACCCCAACACCTCCAGCCTGACTCTGGCAACTCCAGAGCAAGGCCAAAGAACTCTCAAGCCTCAAGGTGGCCCAGAAAGGAAGAAACATGTACCTCTGCCCCACCTTCTTGAAACACACCCCAAAAATGCTCCAATGACCTTTGAAGCCATCTGGACAAATCATGGCACCCTGACTCACAATGAGGAATAACTCCAGACACCTCCACCACTACTTCAACCCCCCTCCACCTGATCTGGAACCTTTGACATTGAAAGTGCTCGATGCTGCCCCTCTCCCTCCACACTACACTGTCAGACAAAACCTCTACTCCAAGACTCTGCCATCTCTAGCAAAAGAACTCCTCAGCATATAAGTCACTCCAAACAAACTACAGGGGAAAGAGACTTCTACATGAAGTAGTTCCCTGGAGTGCTCTAGACTTGCTGACATGTTCTCTCAAGGAAGGAATATGCACATCTGCCCCACCTTCCTGAGACACACCTCAAAAATGCCCCCAACAACTCTGAAAGTCAATATGGAGAACCACAACACTCCGACTTGCAATGTGGAACAACTCCAGACACCTCTGCCACTACTTCAACACATCCACCCATTCAATCCAGAACCTCCAACATTGGAACACTCAGGGCTGCCCCTCTCCACATGCCAGCACCAAATGAGACCTCTGTCTCCTAACTACACTGCTCCCAGCAAGAGAACCCCACCAACACAGAAGTCACCCCACCAGAATGAATTATAGGAAAAAGGGGATTCCCCATAAAAAACCCCACCATCACCTTCAAGACTGCTCTATAGACCCCTCATCCAACTGTCTTGAAATGCCCCCACCTCCACCATAGAAGACACCACCCTGCCCCCACTATCAACTACCCAGCAGAATCCCCAGCATGGAATGGTCAGAAAAGCTTTTCCCCAAATCCTGCAAGGCACCCCACAAACAACTCCACCTGCAAAGGGTCAACCAGAGTGACAAAGATACATGCTTTGACCCCACTATGGAAGTCACCACCCTGCCATTGCCCTGCTCCACCAATAAAAATCAATCCCCCAAACAAAAAATAAACTCTGGACCCTTGAAGCAGTCTCCCCCAAAACCCACAATGCCCTGGGCAACTAAACCACACCCAACAGAGATTGGCCCAGATGCCAAAAATGACAAATGGCTTCTCCAACTCTATCCCAACAATAAGCAGTACTCTTTCCCCTGATCAGAAACCTAGTTGATCACCCCACAGTGCTAAGACCTACCCCCATCTCTATTTATAGTGACCTCTGGACCACTCTGGAGCATGAATAAAGGATTGCTCTAACCCTGCTGTGACCCTCCTTGAAATCCAAACTAATGCCCCCCTCATAACGGACTTCTCCACTACCCTCTAGCCATTGTGAATAACCATCCCTTCCAATGCAGCTAAATACTTCATACAAAGAGACAATGGCCCAACTGACCCAAGCCCTCGGAAGGCAGCTAGACTCACTCCTCCTATTCAAGCATGACTCTGGGAGCCACCACCCATATGCAACAACTCTGCCACTCAGTGGTAATGTCTGTTAAATGTCTGCTTGTTGTGCTGACTTGAATAAAGAGGAAAACTCTACTCTGGAGCTTCCCCTTTGACTCACATCACCTCTGACACAACCCCACCAACAAGTCAAGACCCAACTCTACCCCCAACATTGACTCCAGACCTCTGGTTCTTGCACTGGAAATAACAGACTGACAAAATATGTCCTGGACCCCTTTTTCTGCCCTGCACCACCTCTAAAGTCAACTCTATCAACAAACCACCCACCAAACAACTCTCATGCTAACCCTGGACTGCTAACTCCCACTCCAAAGGAAGAAGCAAAGTCCCAAGCTCACCCAAACCAGTCCCGCCCCACCTCACCAAAATCAAGAGAGCTCTACTAGCAAAGTCAACACTTCACCAACCTCGCACCACCTCCGATGCCAGCTCCACCCTGGGAAGGGACAAAAACTACTGCCTGAAGCCTGAGCTCACCCCCAAACTAACTCCACCTTGGCCCACCAAACCTATGAGAGCTCCACCAGCAAGAAGGGACAAAGACCCACCAAACCTTGTGCTATCTCCATTTGCTGGCTCTGTCCTGGGAAGGAATGAAGACCCACCAACCCTCACACCATTCCTGTTTGCTGGCTCCACCCTGGAAAGGGACAAAAACCCATCAACCCTTGCACCACCTCCTTTTCACTGGCCCTGCACAACTCTGCCAACAAGCTAGCAACCCTTAGGCCCTCAATACAATCCTCAACACAGCTCAACTAAGAAGCCAGCAGCCCCAGACCCCTAATACAACCTCAACCCACATGCTACCACCTGCTCTGACCTCCGGCAATCTGTTGGATAACAACCCCAAACTCCCCCCTTGCTCTGAAGCACCTCTGCCAAGAAGAACCAATCATCAACCAAACCATGCACTGCCTATGCCAAAGAAAGCATCCCCCAATACAACCCCAGCAGCACCTCAAGCTCTATAGAATGCCAGAAATATGTAAGACTCTCTACCTGGCTCTGAACTTACCTTTGGCCATAGATGGCCTAAAATCTACCAACCCCCAACTTTGGACCAGAAGAAACTCATCAGGACTGGTCACTTCAAACCCTGCCCCCTCACCTACAACACTCCAGAGTGCAGCAAAACCCCAACCCCACACACTCTTCACTAAACACAATACTCTGGAAGCTTGACAAACTCCCATCATGCACAACCCCACTAGAAAGCAGACCTCCAGACACCACCAATCAAGGGATTGCAACACATACCCTAAGGGAGTACCTCTGCCTCTATGCTAATCCAACTCACAGCATAGCTAGCATGTAAAACAGTCCCCTACCAACTCACCATAAGGGCAACCCCACCCTGGGAACTCCGCCACTATGCTACCAAGGACTTCTATCTCTGACTGGCCCAGCCTCCAAGGACAGACTTCACCATGTCACCCTGCCACTCTCCACCATCATCAAAGAAAAAGGGACCTCTGCTACCTCTGCTAGCCATGTCAGCATAAGAGACTTCCCTCTGCCACCTCTGCCATTGTCAAAAGGGACCTCTGCTACCCTGCTAGCCATGCCAGTACAAGAAAAAACTAAAGCCACCAGCTGCCATCAAGCACACTTCAAAGGCCTGAGGACAACCCCTACAACCTTGGTCCAAAATCCCAAAGGATCAAGCCCAACAATGCTGCCCACCAATGCCCCAAGACACAATAAAACTCTGCAGGAAGGCTTCCAATATCTCCACCGAGCCTTGGGACCCTCTCCTACAATGCTCTGCCAAGTCCTGACAACCCCAGAACTAGCCAACACAGATGGCACTAGTGGGCTTAACCCCTGCTGCTGGACTTACTAGGAATTCAGCTCCCACCAGTACTCCTGCATGTTTTCACTTATCTCACCCCTCACACAAACTAAAAGTTTCACTATGCATGCCCAGGAGCATCAACCAAGCACTGAATTCAATACAAATAAACTACAAAGAAGAAGGAGATAATGCACAACAGAATGCAAGACAACAAGAAAGTGGGGCCTAACCACCCCTTCACCCCCACCCCCCCTCCAGAGCTCCTCCTCTCCCCTCCTCTCCAATCCCCAAATCCATCTTCATCTGTGCTCAGACCACTGCCAGAACCTCCACTAACCCTGGCAATACCTCCCCTATGTCTGCTGCCACCTCTCACCATAATCCTGGGGCCACTGCATTGTGCTGCCAATGCTCTGCCAGCAACTGTCCCATCCTTACCACCCCCTGCTCCAACTCCAGAGGTCAATCTGTGGATATCTGCACCAATCCATCCTAGATTGACACAACGGCAGCAGTAGCCCTGTCCAGAAGGACTCTGTGCTCCCACACCCAACCTACCCAAAACTTGTTAACTAGAGACAGAGGAAAAGGTAAGGTACTCATGGAGAATCCTGGCATGTCCTAAGGCAGCCTTGCTCATCAACCACTCCTCCCACCATCTGCTGGCCCCCACTTCTACCTGAAACAGCCTGCTCTCCTCTAAGCCCCAGCACCCCTCCACCTCCTCTGCAGACCACACCTCCAACTAAGATAGGCACTCCTGCAGACCCTGCACTTCCAACAACCTCACCGTGGCCATCTGCACTGCTGTGTTGTAATCCTGCTGTACCACATCCCTCTCTCTCTGCACTATATCACAGTCCTCCTCTGCCCTCTGAAGCTCCCCCTCTCATGCCATCAATGCTGTTGTTAAAGCCTCCACCTGTTGACAAAGGAATATCTCTGTGATCAAAGGCATGGGCTCCAGAGAACTTGAAGGTCATCCTAACAGCATGCCCAAGCTAGGAGAGTAGATATGAGGCCCCAGGAGACCCACCATCACTGCCTCACCCCATGGCCTCTTGCTGGGCCCTGCCTCTGGCAGCAGGGAGGCTCTCTACTTCTCCTTGTTCCTCACCACTGGTGCCCCCTCCCTCCTTCTACCCTGTGGGGGTCCCACCTTCTCTGCTGACTGCCCTGCACTTTCCCCTTCCTCTAGACCTGATCCCTGCCCTGATGTCCTTGCCTTCTGTGCCTCACCCAGCTGACCCTGCACCCACCCCTCCTCCCACCCCTGCTCCATGGCAACACAGGCCACCTGCCAGTCCAACAAGATAAAGCACTTCTCATGCCTTGCACAGCACAAAAGGCAAACTGAAGTATTGTGATGAGAGCTCATGGAGGGCTTGTCAAACTCACAGAGTTCACCCTGCCAAGTGCAGAGAGTATACTGGAATGGCTAATTGGCAAAGCTCAATGAGGACAGGCTCAAAAACTTACTAGAGCCTTGTTTTGACACCACTCCAACATTGGGGGACTCCATGCCCACCCCAATGCCCTTGCAAATATCTCTGCTGTCACCTCTGCCTGTGGAATCCCCTCAACATCCCCTGCCACCAAACTTGGTCTTGCGGGACAGGCTCAACTAACCCACCCCAAGCCCCCAGACAAACCTATCACTGCCATGGACAATTCTGCCATGCTTTCAGTCTCTTTGGGAAAGCAGGAGTAAGGGACTTACAACTACAGTATATGGCACTGATCTGATGCTGATGCTCGAATTCTTCCTGCTCACTGTCATACTCCATCAGCTTGCCTGTGCAGTTGTTGTTGAAGGACAAGGGATCAGAGGAGCCAGACAAATAGGCTGAAGAAGACATGATGGGAAAGATTTTTTGGAGCCTTGGAGTATGTCCAAACCTTTTAATTGATTGGGAAGAACTCTCTGATGAATGGTGGCCACACTTTGACTTTGCCTCCCATGCTGCCACCACTCACTGCAGTTTGATCAATATTGCTTGGCCTCAATTCCCACACCCTCATCAACCCCCAACCTGAGCCCTGCATCTTGAGGATCTTGATGCTGAAGGGGGGGTGATGTCACAATCCACTTCTTAGATCCCCAACCCCATTTCCAGCCTGCTTGCTTCCATAAAGCTCCCCCCAATGTCCCCCTCAATCCCCCAACCATCATACACTCTCTGCACCTACTCTGGGCAACTCCAACACTTTTCTGGCAAACTCTGACACCCCCCCTAGCCAACTCCAACATCTTCCCCACAGCTGCCAATGCTTCCCCTGGATCTCCTGAGCCCTGGAACCATCCCCCCACCATTCCTGACTCTGTCACATGTCATTGACTCACCACCCTGGTTCCTCAGACCCACTCCAAAGTATCACAATGACCTCAGGATGGCCTGCATTTCCAATTGATCCCATTAATATATCAATGCAGCCCACCCCCTGATCACAACCAACACCTGTCAACTCTGCTGAGCTCTGCCAAGTCCCACCACCACAGCCAACATCCCCTGGAGCTCCCCAGTAGTCAGTATATAAGTCATAGAGTAGCTCTTTGTAATCTAGTCTTGATATTACTTATTGCTTAAAATTACCTATGGTCTGATTGCTTCTCTCTTGTGTTTTGTGTTCCATGTTACATTTCTCTCTATCTCAGTCTTCTGGTCTTGTTTCATCTTTATTCCATCATCATTCTCATATTTGTTCTGTATCTCCACCTCAATCTTTTTTGTTCCTGTTTCAATCTTGTCTTGACTCTATTTCATTCTATTCAGCTCTATCTCATCTCATTTGATCCATTCCGCCTATTGTGTTCAAGTCTTTTCCAACCCTACTGCCTTTACAAACTCCATGCTTACGATTACAAACATCAACACATTATTTTAACCAACTCTGGACCTTGCTACATGCTTGGCTCTGAACTCCATCAACTTCTGTTGATCCCCCATCAAGCTCTGGCTCTGCTCCTCTCACTCACATAGCCTCTGCTTCCTTTGCACCTACAAAACTTGCTTACAGACTTGTACCTGGTGCCCTGCCAAGTCCAACCCTTTCCCTGCAACCCATCCCCGACTCCTCTGGACTACCTTGGGCTTGCTCAGATCACTTTCCACTCCTTATCCTCACAAGTCCCCTGTGTTTAGGACTTCTCTGAGTGCCCAGTCGTCAGTGCAGAGAATCACGTCTGCCTAGTAAGGGGTTGCCCAGTGCAGCTGAGCCCCCATGGTCAGCAGAACTTGACATAATATCAAGACTCTTCCTTACCCCATTCATGATGTCTGCACTAACTCAACACACACGTCCGTCAAATGCCTTCAATGTCTATAGTTGGCCCATGCCTGGAAACCACTATGATTCATTTGGCCCTGCCCAATTTGCCAAGGCCTGTTGAGTTGCAGATCTGACAGCATCCTTATGAGTGAGGAAATATCCTGCCAGCCTCAAGGATGTCTATCAGCACCTAGCATAATGTACAATGCACCACCCATTGACTTAGTTGATGCCAGTCCCCACAGGTCAAAGCACATGCAATTATTTGGGTGTTCCTCAATATCCCACTCACTATCAGAAGGTTGCAAAGTATGTTTTCCATAATTACAGTCTTAACACAACTCTTTGACTTTAAGATTTCCTTTTATAGTGAGGTCATCTACCCAGTTGTTTCTTACTGTAGTCCAAATAGTGTGGACTCTAGCATGCTCAAAATGGTGATGCCATCCAAGGTCTACTGGGGCCTTAATAGGTGAGGCTACTATAGCTGTTGGGGTGGCAATGGCCTCAGAATATTGAGCAAATACATGCTGTTTATGCTGTTGCCAATGAACACTTTCCTCCTATTTGGGTCACAAAAAACCACCTTTCCATTTGCAAACACAATTGAGAACCCTGTGAGATTGAGTTTCCCAATTGAGATGAGAGTTGTGGATAAATCTGAGGTATGGAGAGCATTTGTAAATAGTAGTTTGGCCTTTCCTTGGTTTGTTTTGACCACCTTGCACACTGTACTCTATCCCACAATGTGGAAAGTGGCACCCTTAGCTGCAGCAAGCCCCTTTCTCAGAGTCTCATATGGCATGTACTCTGTAAATGTGTCTTGCCTCACAAAACAATGGTTGCTCACACCCAAGTCAGCAAAAGTCAGGATGGAGGCATGTCCAATTGCCAGGGCCAATGCTGGGTCTGACAAGGTCTCTATGACTATGTCTTGTTCTAGATGTTGTGGGCCAATAGCTGCAAGGGTGTATGAGATTTTGGGTGCGTCAAGGGCTGGTGTGGTGTTTGCAAGGTTTGCTGTAGGTGTTTGTTGCTTGTTTGCTCAAGATGCAGTGAGCTTAGCCAGTGCTTCCTCCCTGTTGTGGAAACTAGCTGAGAACTGTCCCTCCTTGCCTCCTCCTTGCCAGTAGCAATTTTTGGCAGTGTGTTCCAAGCATTGGCAGTTTGGATTCATACAAACTAACTTTGACCTGGGGCTTTTAGTGTTTGCTTGGAGCACTGTCACTGATGGTGTCAATGGCTTCTGCATTTTTAGTTGTTCCCAGTGAAATAGGAGTCCTGAGATGAGGTTCACAGAGGTTTTTGTGGAGTACATGCTTGCTACAACTATATTCCAGGATTCTGGGAGCAACATCATAATGATGGACCAGGAGGTGGAGTCTAAGACTTCAGCCCCCTTTTCTGTGGCCTCACTCCATTTTGTCTGGAGGTCAGCAATGTGTGTGGGGAAATCTGCTCCATCAGCAAACTTTGTGGTGCAAAAGGCATTTTCAGCTCCTATTGCTGCTAGGTTGGATACAATGCCATATCCCTTAGTAAGTGAGCTCCAAGCTTGTGCCACAGTGCTGTCCATTTTTATACCCAGTCCTACTGGGTTTTTATAGTTGTATATAACCAGTCCCAGAGTCCAAGCATTATGCAAGTCCCACTCATCCTCAGATGGGTTTTGTGAGGTCCAGAGGGTGGCGGTGGCACTGTCAGGGTCATCCTCTGCCTTTGTGGTTGGCTTAACATCAACCTCTGGTCATGGGATGGTCCCTTTGAGGTATCCTTTCACTCTACATGCATGTGCAGCAATTAGGACTTGGGATTTGAAGTGGACAAATCTGTTCCATCAAACTGCAACTTGTCTGGGAAAGTGGGTGGTCCATTTGAATTTTGTGTGGTCATTTTTGTGAGTAAGTTTGGGCAGTGAAGTGGGTGGTTTTAATCCATAGCAGTTGTTGGTAGTATGGCAGTGGTGTCATGGCAATAAAATCTATGTTGTGTACAGGAGGTAAAAATGGGGCCAATAACCTGTAAACAAGATCTTCAGAGTCATGACAAAGTAATTGAGACAACTGGATTATGTACCTGTAGACAAAGATATAAAGTAAGATCTACAG
This sequence comes from Termitomyces sp. T153, assembly GCA_018296165.2. Classification (NCBI taxonomy): domain Eukaryota; kingdom Fungi; phylum Basidiomycota; class Agaricomycetes; order Agaricales; family Lyophyllaceae; genus Termitomyces; species Termitomyces sp. T153. The sequence goes on from JACKQL020000151.1 coordinate 25,222, forward strand.
GATAGTAAGTAATGAAGTATGAGAAGTGTAATAAGTCAACATACCCTCAGAGTCACAACAAAGTAATCAAGATGACTGAGGGACATGTGTTTTGTGTACTCTGGATATGTATGGACAGTAAACAAGGTTTTATGTAAAGCATAGCAAACAAAGAAATGATCATGTAATGGGGTGGCATAACATACAAAAATTATGAAGAGAGTAATTTATATGAAGTAGCATGTACTGGGGTTCCAGCTTAACACTGTGTACTGATTCTGCTGCAACACATCCCTCTCCCTCCATGCCATGTTCCAATCCTCCTCTGCTCTTTAGAGCTCCCCCTCTCATGTCATCAGCATTCTCAACAGCCCTTTCACCTGGTGATGGAGGAATGTCTTAATAATTAAAAGTGCAGGCTCAGAAGAGTTTGATGAGTGCCCTGTCAGCACCCTCAAGCCAGAGGAGTACATGTGGGGCCTGGAGGGGCCTGCCCTCAACTCCTGGCCCCATGGCTGCTTGCTGGGCTCTGCTGTTGGCAGTGAGGAGGCCCTCCACTTCCCCTTATTGCAAGACACTGGAGCCTCCTCCCTCCATTCACCCCATGGGGGTCCCACCTTCTCTGCCAGCCACCCCATGCTCCCCTCACTCTCCAAACCAAATCCCCAGCACAACACCCTGGCCTTCCAGCTCTTGCCCAACTGCTCCCTCATCCAACTTGGCTCCCATCCTTGCTCTGCTGCAATGCAGGCCATATGCCACTCCAGTAAAACTGTACATTTCTTATGCCTTGCATGACACACAAGACAAACTGAAGAATCTTGATGGAACCCCACAGTTGGCCCATCAAACTCACATAGTTCCCCTTATTGAGCACAAAGGGTACACTGGGGAAAATCAGCAGAAAGAGAACAGAACACAGTAAACACCCACTGGAGCCTTGTTCTGGCACCATTCCAAGGTCAGAGGACCACATGCCTGCCCTAGCACCTCTGCAAACAACATCAGCATCACCTGCACCTGGAGAACCCACTGTGCTTCTGGAACAACCTGCACCTCCCCCAGACTAAAACTGGGCCTTGAAAAATGCACTGCTGGCACCAGGGCCAACCAAGGTAGAGCCCTGCTCTGAGATGAAGCCCCCAACAGACCTGCCACCACTGTGGACAACTTTGAAAAGTAGGTCAGCCCAGCACAAACACAGAATTGGTACACCTATGACTCCACCTTCCTTCAATCTTGGCACTGAGCATGCTCCTCCCTGCAATGCTTGTACACCACCCACTTGTCAACCTGATTGTTATCCAATGGCAGGGGAGTTGGGAATGCAGACAATGAGGACACTGATGCTGCAGGAGATGAGGCTGAGGAAAACATGGGAAAAAGAGTTTAGGAATTCTGGGGTATGTCTGATGCCTTGTAATTGATTGAAAAAAGCCCCCTAACAAATGGTGGCCATGCTTTGACTTTGTCTCCCATGCCACTACTGCTTGCTGCAGTTTGATCAATATTACTTGGCATTGATTCCCATGCCACCACTAATCCTTGACTCATGCCCTGCACCTTGAGGGTCTCAATGCTGAAGAGGGGGTGATGGGTGATGTCATGACCCACTCTCTGAACCTCCAGACCTCATTCCCAGCCACCTCACTCTCACTCTCCCAGAGTTCCTCCCCAACACTCCCTTGACCTCCCCAACCTTTGTTGATGCATAATGCCCACCCCAGCTAACTTCAACGCTTCTCTGGCAAACCTCAATGGCCTCCTGGGTAACTCTGACATGTTCCCCCCAGGCTTTGATGCTTCCTCTTCCTCTCCTGAGCCTCTAGAACCCTCCCCCACTATTCCTAATGCTGGTGTACATCACTGGTTTGTCATCCTGACTTACCCAACCAGCTCTGGAGCATTATGATGACCCTGGGGCAGCCTGCATTTCCATCTGATTCCATCAGTATATCATTGCAGCCCATCTGCTAATCATAACCAACACCTGTCAACTCTGTGCAGCCCCAACAAGCCCTACTGCCAGACCTGCTACCCCCAGAGCTGTCCCAGTAGTTAGTATATAAGTTGTAGAGGAGTATCCCTTACTCTAGTCTTGATATTGCCTTACCATGTTCTGATTGTTTGTCTCTTGTGTTTTGTGTCTCTTATCACATTTTCTCCTCTCTCTAAGTTTCCCAGTCTTATCTCAGTCTCCTGGTCTTGTCTTGTCTCTATCTCCATTATTGTTTTGATATTATTTTGTATCTCCACTTCAATCTATTTTTGTTCTCATCTCAATCTCACCTCAACTCCATCTTGTCTTATTTAGCTCTATCTTCTTTATTGTGCCCAAGTCCCTTTCAACCTTAATGCTGTTACAAACTCTGCATATACAATTACAAATCTCAAATGTTCCTAAACCAACTCTGGACCTTGCTATTCACTCAGCCCCAAAAACCATCAACATCAATTGATCCCCCATCAAACTCCAGCACCACTCCCATCACTCATGTAGCCTCTGTTTGCCTGCACTTCCAATACTCACCTCTGGAGTTGTGCCTGACACCCTTTCAAGCCCAACCCTTCCCCACATCTTGTCTTAGACTTCTCTGGACCATCCCAGACTTGTTTGGACCACTTCCCCTCACTTATCCTCACAAGTATCTGAAGTCCAGACCTCCTCAAGCACTAGGTTATCAGTGCAGGATGTTGTGTCTGCCTAGTAAGAACTTGCCCAGTTAAACTGAGCCCCCATAGTTAGCAGAACCTAATAGAAGTGAGGTTGGGTCTGGGATGAAGCAAGAGCTACAGACATACAGTACTGTGGTGTGATTGAGGTTGATGATTGCCCTATAAATAGCAACAAGTATGTGGGTGGCAAAAAACTCTTCCTAAAGCATTTCTTTGTCATCACAAACAACCATACCAATACCCCTCCCACCTGCAGTTGCTTTCAGAATGACAGGATAACCAATGTGTTTCACTGCTTCCAGTGCATTAACAGCACTGTGATGTGCTCCTATGCTGCCTGGTGCTGTGCAGGAAACCTAAAGAGAGGACCTGACACTAGTTACTAGATAGGGTAGCTGGCAGTAGGAGCTTAATAGTTGAGGGTGAGTTAGTAACCATCCCAGAGAACTAGAGCAAAAGTTGTGATGTGGGGGTGAAGTAGAAAGAAGGCACTATCACCAGCAGAGGTCATTGTAACAGTGGTGAGAAGAGTAAGGAAAGAACCAATGGTAAAGAAAAGAGGGGGACCAGGGAACAGACGTGATCTAGTTACTAGCCAAAGTTGCTAGCATCACTAAGTCAAATTAATGTGAATAGGTACCCACAGTTGGTACCAAACTAAGTCAAAGTTGAAGTCGAGAAGGTTCGTCGCTAAGCCAGAGTCAAAGACAGGGTAAAGGAAAGAAAGGCGAAGTGTAATATCAAGCTGGTAGGCTTAGAGAGAGAGAGAGAGAGAGAGAGAGAGAGAGAGAGAGAGAGAGAGAGAGAGAGAGAGAGAGCTGGTCAATTTTGAAGGGGGGTTCTCCTTTTTCTCCTCCCTGTGTGTCCCTCTAGTGTCTATGTACAGTCAGTATTTATACGTTTTTGAAGTGTAGTATGTGAAAGTAAACAAATAAGTACTACTAGCGACGGCGTCTGTCACTGTGCTTATGGTGCATACAAGGCGTCAGTCTGTAACTAAGTGAAAAATCCTAGGCGAAGTCTTGGCGACGCTTAATTGCTAACAAAAACCAAAACAAGAAATGAGTCTGATGTCAACACCTGAAGCATAGACGCTGTTCAAGTATGTTGGTAAGCTTGGCAAATGAAATGATAGTAAAAAGGTATGCATCTGATAATTTGTCCATATATGGTAGAAGAATGCCATTTTGTTGCCAGGATTGCTAGGGTCACTAATAATCATTGCTAGGAGGTCTAGGCCTTGATGATCTAGGCCCAAGCTCCAGACTCCACGTGATATTTCTCATGCTTGATAAGTCTCGTGGTTGCTAGGGTCTCATGCTTTGGTCCAACCCTCGGGCTCGGTCCCATGTGCTGAGTGTTGTGACTTGTGTCAAATACAAAGTAGTCAGCTGCCACTAAGTCCACAATGCCAAAAGAATGCCAAAAATGGTGCTCAGCAAAATCTGGGGCTCATCAACTGGCAAGTACTCCAAATGAGCCTGGCACAATAGGAATGTCAGCATCAACAGCCCAAGCTTCATGCTTCAACCCTATTTTCTGTATCAAATCTGAACAGGGCCCAAGCCATGTGATCCCAGAGTTAACAATGATCAATGCAAATTCAGCAATTTCTGAAAGGAATTCATATCCAAGATGAAGCATTGTGACCTTATTATCAAGACAGATAGAGATAATTCTTTGTCCTGCCAGATATGCTTTTGACTCAAATTCAGCAGAGCCCTCTGCTGCACTCTGGAGGAGAGGGATAGCCTTGTCAGTGGGAGAAATGTGAAGTGAAAGGGCATCTGATGGCATATAAATAGCAATAGTCCATATACCAAGTTCCCTTGCAGTACAAATAATGCAAACAGCAATTTTGCCCCTGTTTTTGATTAGGAGCTTTATACCCTTGTCCATCACCTTTGGAAACAACTTGAAAGATCATAATTGATGCACCTGTTACTTTTCAAGGTTCACAAGAGAATAGAATATACATACATCAAACATGCATAGTTAGTGGTTCACAGGTGCCCACACAAATGGCTACTGAAGATGAGGATAGGTTCCTATTTCTGGGCAGGTTCATGTGATCAATCTGAGCTCCAAACTTTGTATGCTTGCTGAGGCTTACTATGATTGAATCAATCAAAAGCCTTTGATCAAGGTCTATATAAGTGACTCGACCCTCAATCAACCCTCGACGCGTCATGTTGCACCCCTTTGGCCATATCACACTTGCTTTGTTGCTCGTTGACAATGGCCTCATTGTCTTCTTTCTACTATTGTGTGGACATCGTATATTAGTTCTAGCTACGCTTAACTTTCTCTTGTCCTGCTTCCTTTCCTTACTCACACAGAGCTCGTCAGGTCTGTCTTAGTCCACATCCTGCTTCCTTTCCTTACTCACACAGAGCTCGTCAGTCCTTTGGACTCGGCTTTTTGATTCTGCAGGACACCTTTTTTTTTTTTTTTCAGGCAGGCACTACACGTAGTTCGGGTCGTCCTCATCTCCCAAACAGTCGGTTTGCCCCAGCAAACTACCGCTCATCCCCACCTCTCTTATTGCCGTCATCACCTCTCACATCCCTCACGCCTTCTCCTTCGTCACCAACCTTCATGCCTGATGACAACCAGCCAGGGTCTAGCCCCGAACCCATGGAGTCACAGCCACAGAGCAGCGATGCCGCACTAGCGGGCATGATGACAATGTTTCGTGCTTTTGCTGCTCTGGCTAACCAATCGCCCGGCCTCACATCATCTCTCACTGGTGGAACACAACCGATCCCCCACGCAGCTTTCCCAGCATTTGTGTCAACAGACCAGGCTTCTGCCAGTAAGTCATTACCAGCCTTTTTTCCTGCCATTGAAGCAAGTATGCTGCTGGACATTGCCTGCCACGAGTTCCGCCCCATGGACCTATGCAAGCTTGATCCTGCATCTAAGTTCCGGCATGCCAAGATGGAGCGCACCAACACAAATGGTCCCCGGATTACCGGCATGAAGGATTATCCATCCTTCCATGCCCTGCTCATACCTCTCTCCACATACTTCTCAGTGCTCCAAGCTTTTGCAGCCTCTTCTGGTGATGCTAACACTACATTTGTAATCAGCCATGGGGCAGCAAGGTACCTGTCACATCTTGCAAGCCTCAATCAAAAGTACAAATGGGCGGCAGTATTGCAGTACCATATTCACTTCCACCTCAACTGCTGCCAAGAGATGCTTGCAGGTTCTTACACTGGCTGGGCCAGGCCAGATGACTTGCTCCTGACAGAATTCTGCCTGGGCAATGCAAGGGCATCAGCTGCATCACGCAAAACTGTGGGAAAGCACGAGCGTGACATTAGCACAGAAACCTGTTTCGCTTTCAATAAAGGCACTTGCAGTACATCTCCTTGCCCTGACGGCCGCATCCATAAGTGCCGCAGATGCAGCAAAGACCACTCTGAGAAGGACTGCAAGAAGGCCTGAGGTCATGCTTCAGTGGGCTTGGAGCCCGCCAAACAGGTTTTTATTCTGGTTTTGGCTCCATCCTCTGAATTCTCACCTAACCTTGCCAACTCTCACCTTTTCCCTCCAGGTCCACCACCACCTCCACGGCCCAACTCCGACCCGCACTATAACCTTGTTCCAACACCGCATATTGCCCACTCCCCAGTACCATCACCCCTGGTCTTTGATGCATGGCATTACTACCTGCGTGACTATCCCAATCCCAGATTTGTATCTTGCATCCTCAATATAATTAGATTTGGTGCTGATATTGGCTTTGTCAGTGAACAATGTCCGCAATTGTGTAAAAACCTTAAGTCCACCATTGAGTCCAGCAAATTCGTTGAGACATCTGTTAATTCACTCATCGAGCAATCCCATGCTACAGGTCCCTTCAATTCCCTGCCCCTTCCAGATTTTAGATGTTCACTGCTAGGTGCTGTCAGCCACAAAAGGAATCCGGGGAAGCTGCGCTTGATCAACCACCTCTTATGGCTGGATGGTTCTTCGGTGAACAATGGGATCCCAGACTCTGAAGGCCACATTGTCTATGACATGTTCCTCAGGGCCATTGAGGATATCTGTCTCCTTGGTCATGGCACTTGGATGGCTAAGCTAGATCTTAAGGATGCCTTTTGACATGTCCCAGTGCAAGCCGAGGATTGGCATCTTCTGGGTTTTAGATGGGGCTCATGTCTCTATCACCTCATAGTATTGGCGTTTGGTCTCAAATCTGCACCCTACATCTTTAACCTCTTTGCCAAGGCTTTGCACTGGATTATCCAGCGCCACATTCCTGCTTCCCTCTGCCACTATCTGGACGATTTCCTCCTCATGTTCTCCCCATCTGTACCCTCTGAAACGCCAAATGCTGCCATCAAATGGGTTTTGAGTCTTGGTAGGGAGCTGGGGCTCTCCTTCCAAGACTCAAAGACAATTTGGCCGATGACCAAACTAGAGTTCCTGGGACTTGAGATTGATTCCAAGGCAATGGAGGTGCGGCTCCCACTTGATAAGAGGGCTTTTTTGGCAGATCTTCTACATGTCTGGTCCTCCAAGCAGAAGTGTTCTCTCCATGAATTACAGGAACTTACTGGTTTTCTGCAGTTTGCTTTGCAGGTTATACCTCATTCTTGGACTTTCCTTCACCGCATTTTTGACTTTTCAACCTCATTTGCCTCTCCATTTTTGTCGCGCCACATCTCTAAGTCTGTGGCATCAGACATTCGTTGGTGGAGGACATTCAGCACTCATTGGAACGACATGATGCTCATATCTCCATTGTGGCCCTCTTTATCCATCTACACTGACGCGAGTGGGAGGAAGGGCATTGGAGGAGTCATCATGGATCAGTGGTTCTTGGCGCATGTCCCCAGGCGGTTCCGTAAACGTGATATACAGTTCAAGGGAATATTCGCCATCCTCCATACAATTCTATGCTGGGGGGACACTTGGAGTGGGCATCACATCACATTCTTCTGTGACAACTCTGCTGTCATAGCGTGGCTTAACTCAGGAATGGCAAACTCAGTCCATAGCATGTGGGTCTTAAGGACCATCGTCATGCTTGCAGCTTGCCTCGGTTTTTCTTTCTCTTCTGTTTGGATTCCCACCGAAGAGAATACACTTGCTGATGCTGCTTCCTGTTTTCAGTACAGCAAGCTATTCGAGCTCGCACCACACCTTCCCCATACACCCTCATCACAGAGATTGCACCTCATTGGTACGATGCGCACGCTAACCTCTCACCTCAAGCAGCATTCTACCTATGGCACGGACTGGCCTCCAGCACTAGAAAGAATTACTCCACTGGCCAGAAGTCCTTTATTGATTTTTGCCGCCTCAACCCCAGTGTCCTCGACGAGCCAGGCTGCTATCTCCCAGCCACTGATCGAGCCATTGTGGAATGGGTCTGCTCCCTTGGGGACCATGCGCTGCAGCCCAAGACCATTAAAGGCTACCTTGCCGCCGTTTGTTCCCTCCACATTGATGAAGGACTCTCCTTTGGTGCATGTGAGTCTGAGACAGTCCGCAGAGTTATCAGGGGTATCAAGTGCTATCATGGGGAGCGTGAGCGCAACCCCAAATGGCCTATCACCCTCAACATTCTCTAGAAGCTCTCATGTGTCACCGGCAATGTCTCTAAACCCTTCCAAGCATCCTTTGATGCAGCATGTAACATTGCATGTGAGAGGAGAGCCATTGGGGTTTGCAAATAGGGGGGAATCATGTGGTTTGGGGTCGACAGTGAACATGGTGTGGAGCGCTGAGACAGGACAGGTGAAGGAGCCCGTGGGGGCCTTGGCGAGCAGGATGGAAGTGCCTCTACGGAACAGGTCTGTTTTGGAGGTGGGGAGGTCAATTCTGACATGTGAGGGGGAATCCAAGGAGGGGAGGAATGTGACGCATCCTCGTGTAAGGTGGGATGCAGGGCTGAACTTCTCACCATGCCCAAGGGTAAACTCGCCGCAGCAAAGGAATCCAGCCCAGGCAGACTCTTCGTGTCGACACTCAAGCAGTGCCTCTTGGAGGATATCAGGGCCCGGAGAAAGTCCTCGACGCGAATCATCTGGCTGAACGAGACATCACCACTGACACCTCCGAGAACCGCATTGACGTGCTCATGATCAGGGTTCTTCAAGATAGCAATGTCGTGGGCCAGAGTGCAGAGCATCCTCACAACCAACTCCTCTCTGGTTCCCTGGTCGATTAGTCCCAATTCGAGCCATTGTGAGATAGCAGATGGTATATTGGTCTTGTATGCTGCTATAATCATCTCGATGTGCTCCGCTGGCGGTAGAGTGGATCGAGTTCTTCCCAATCCTTTGACGTGGCACCATTTGAATATCGCACGGGCAGCAGCTTCTGCCACAAAAGGTTCGGAAGGATATCCACCACGAAGATACTGTTGATGTTTTGGAACGGAGTAGACTGTTCGCATACTACTGGCGACAAGAAGTCCTTCAAGGAAAACGGCCTCGTCTCGGTTCAATTCAAAGCTCAAATTAACACGAACGGAAAGAGGAGGAATCAACTTTTGGAGTGGAAATTTGCAAGATTTGTCCCGACTTGTGTCTTCAAGACGCAATTCCAACTTAGACATGGCATATTTCACTACTTCTTCATCATCTATAGACGGAGTATTTTCCAGAACAGTCCAAAATCTACGCAATTTAGCACGAAAGAGACAAGGGAAAAACAAAGTCCGTTGGCTTACAAGGGACGGCCAAATCGCGCCATGAACTTCAACGAACAAATTTCTTGAGAAGAGTGGGTGCCTTCAATCACAAGGCTCGGCTCCTTCCACGCATCGAAAGGAAGTTCAACAAAAGGAGCGTTCATATTATCATCACTGCCTTCAGAATGAGACGACATAGGACGAGAGGACCAAAAATTACGTGAGCTAGTAGGGACGGTCTCGGACAGTCTCGAATAAGTCGAGAGGAATAAGGCAAAGACGGGTGCATTCATCATGTACGTGAAGGCTTTGCAGAGGCACTGATACGCTGTGCGGTTTGGTTCTGCCGAAACCGTAGTCTTGCTGAGATGGTGGGCTTCATCGAAATAGAAAACGATAACAGGTTGTATGTCGGTCTGCGCAGGTTCGATTTTCTTCGAGACAGAGTCAATGAATATCTTCACTGGAAATAACATCAGTCATAAGTTTTTAGGTGGGTGGCGAGTATCAGCGAACCTCGGTTTCGAAGATGGTCAAATTCGACACGCTCGTCCGATATGTCTTCGAAACCTCGTAAAGGAGACGGGTCGATTGCTGTTGTGTACATCTTGAGACGCTCCGGGCTGAGAGGGGGTCCAAGATATTCTTTCCAATCTGCTGCGAGACGTTCGATTCCAAGCCCCGACCTTTTCCAGAGATTGATCCAATTATCCACAAAGGCGATGATCTTTAATAAGAACAGGAGGTAGCGACGCTGAAGATGAAGTTCCAAGGTTTCTTTTGTGGTCTTTGTGCAGAAAAAGCCAAGTAGCGGTTGACCATCGGCCATATCACCCTGTGGAAAGCCTTGATCGTGAGGTCAAAAGAACGTATCATATCAACCAAAGCAAAGCACCTGATCTATCTCCTGTAGGCCTCAAAACCATCGGGATCATGAAGACCGAGTCGGCGACCTTGTCCACGAGCCTGGATTTACCTGTACCGGATCCTTGAATGATGGCACAGAAATTCGCGTAGGGTTTCTCGAATGATTCTGAGTACATTGCATTCATCGCGCCTTTCAAGAGTTCATGGGCATTCCCCACATACACCGTCTTCCAGGCTGTTTTTACCGACTCTTTGATAGCTGAGGCGTGCACTCGTCGTAAGTATTTGAGGATGGGAACGGGACTAACTTTAGGGACTCACTAGGTTTCGGGTTGGATGCAGGTGTCTGAAGGGTAGGTTTCTTCTCGTCTTCCGTCTTGACTACCAAAAGTGAGTGAAAAAAGAGGACTGGTGCAGGATGTGAGCGACGAACTGTATTCGAGCAATCTGGTTATCGCCAGCTGCATCATCTTAATCCCTCCCCGCTCACGCTCACGATTCGGGTTACAGAGATTTTGAAAGGCCCAGAGATAGGAGCCTGATGGCGGCACTGGTATGTCGTTTCTGCCAACGATGATTTGAGCAAGTTCCTTGAAGATTGACGAATAGCAAGCTTGAAACTCTTCCGAAGACGCGTCGTCTTCCATCAAATCAAGCAGTTGATCGTACACTTTGGTTTTCCTTGCCCGACGAAACACCTCTTGAGCCTTTTCCAATTGGGATACTGGCTGCGGGTCCTGCTCCTGATTGGGTCGTTTGACCGATCCCTGAGGTTCAGACGCGTAAGCGCTTGGAAGAACGGCCAGACATGACGGAAGTACAAAGTGGTTACTGCGGAGTTCGAGAGCACCCAAGTTATATATATTAGTTTCAAAGTCAACCGCGCGTCATTTGCCCATTGATCTGATTATCAAATGATCACTGGCCGCAGACGACTCACAAGCTATTGTGGGCGCTTGAATCTGCATGCGGACTACTTCCCTCCTGACAGATTGTTTTCTCCACACGGGCTAAAGGGGCAAAATGTTCCTTGAGCACCAAGTTCTTTCTTTGACTGGCACGTGGGTCCTGTGAGGCCACTCCCGATTCATCTCCGGCAGGTGAGAATGAGATATTCTAGTAAGTATGTACGAAGATATAGTTCTTGCTCAAATTTCGTAAATGTAGCCCCGGAAACAACTTTGATATCGGACATTCCAGGTGAACGGTCTGGAGGTAATCTTATGGGCACCGCAGGAGTCATATAGATCTCTTCCTGCCACGCCAGGTAATACATGTTTGATGTGTACACAGCGAGCTGGCGTATGGTCCTCACCACAATCCAGAAACAACATTGGAAATACCTACCACGAGCGCAACATGACTCTCATTGAATATCTGCAGGACAATGGAGGAGCGAGGTGAGTCACGTTGCAGCCACGTTTCATAACGAGAAGGAACCTCTTCGTTCTGATACTCGCTCCCAGCCGAGAATTACCCAATAAACAGAAGCGCTTGTTACAGCTTGTTACCCTCGTTCGTTATTGTCTTGTCACTCTGCAGGTGGACCGGATTGCTTCCTGTTCAAGGGTCAAATTGTACCCATGCGCTACATACAACTCTTCGAACATCAGCACTTGAGTGCCGCATGGCAGTCATTCCCGATTTTCAGAAGCAGTAAAATCAACCCGAGAAACTCGCGTTCATCACGGTGAATGTGAAATTTTGTAGATATAGTCCTGGATGTAGCCTCAATATCCTGAGCGGTCTAGAGGTATGAATGTAATTCATTCTGCAATGTCAGGTACGCTTCATATTGATACACGTGTCATGCATACACACAGCGAGCGGCCCTTCACCACCCCCGAATTTGAAAACAAATTTGAAATACGTACCACAAAGGCGGCCATAACCATCTGATGACATATCTCCATTATGCAAAACAACGGTGAAACGAGGTGAGTCCAGTCGATGCACCCTAGATTTCCCAGATGTATACTCGGAGCTAATCTGAGTTTGCTGCGCCTTGCATGATCGATGTCTTCTCTTGAAAGATATGTCGATCGCCGACAACATTTCTCCTTGAATTGTGCAAAGGTTGGGTTGGGTGGAAGCATACGTTATGGCTGTTAAGGCTTTACAAGTAGTTTGATAAGATTTCTGAGTGACGGTATACATTGACAGGACTCCGAATACGTTTCATCGACCCGGACACAACGGTTTTCTGTGTAAACCTCGGACTATCCCCGAATCGCTATCCCTATTCTTTACTGTTCCTGTTCGTACTCGTCATGCTCACAAGGGACTTACATTTGATGGTGGGACTCTGGGGTTTCTGTGTGCACTGTCAATCGAGCTATGCCGTTGTGTATACCATTGTTTCCGTTCCTGAGCCTCCAAATCGGCATCGACCATCTGATGCGGAAAACTAAACTCTCATCGTGTCTTCTCCTCTCGGCTTGCAGATGTGGTAAGCACATATTGTGGGTGTTGACCCCTCAGATACTATGTGTACACGTGGTTCTATGTGTATGTCCTTGAATCTTGGGATTTTCCTCCTGTATTTTATTTCTCGAAATAGGATTCCAAGGTCTATGGGATATCAATACAGTGAATATCAAGTTCACTGACTGTCCCAGAACTTTGACATGAAGAGATGAGCCACGGACAGTCAAATACAATAGCGTTACATAACGTGCATCTCGAGTAAGGATTCCTCTGTTGGCATTGATCCATCGTTGATCAGGGTCGAAGCCTCTCGATGGTCGATAATAGCTCTGTCCCAGTGAGATATCAGTGGAAATCTCGAGCACAACAAGACAAGTCTGTTGATGATTGCACGTATGATCGGTCAGAGAGTGAGTTCAAAGCCAGGATCGGGTCAAAAGACCTGAAAAGTGTCTCGACTCGTGGCGTGCATGCTTCACTCATACTAACATGGATAACAATACAATGAACACTGATATATGCATACTACAGATTACATTCTATTGAAAGGAAGACTACAAGCCAGTTCTCACCCGTATTTCCTCGATGATGATTGTGGTGTACACTCAGGCTGGTGTGACATCGAATTGGTCGTGGTGTGATAGATATTCCTAATAGTCCGAGTTCCTGTGGCTAGTTTAATAATAGTAGTAGGAAGCCCGAGTGCAATAAGATGTGTGTATGCCACCAGCTCCATCGTCAGACTATTACCTCTAGATCTTCCCGATCATCACCAGAGGTCATTAATATTGTCGTCGCCTCCAACGAATTGAAATCCTCCTGCATCAACAAAGCACGCGCTGTGTGACTCTCAATCATCATCGTCGCTGTATGGTTTCTGAGCTACGTATTTCGAGTCCCCATGGCCTGTTAGGCATCAGCGAGAAAGGACTGTGCAGCATTGCCTTATTACTAACTTGAATCAAGTCGACGGTCATACACCATTGGTTGGGACCGTTTGAGTCGCTGCCAGGGCAGGAAAGCGTGACGGGGATGACGATATCGACAGGATTATATGGTCCTGCACCGTGATTTCTCAAGAACAGGAGGTAGGCAGCTTCTTCGCCGATATCGATAGGTTGTGTCTGCCGAGTCTGGGAGAACTCGGCAGTTTGATGGGCATCGATAACAGAATCTTGAGACATAATAGAAATATAATGGGTCGTATGCTCATAATCTTATATACCGCTCTAGCTTACCACTCGATTATACAAAGTAGGTTCGCCTATCGATCTTTGGGTATCGTCCTGATCAACGTGTTGATGGCTCACTTTCTGATATATTGTGGGCGCCCTTTTTTGATACGCCGGAAATACACCACCATTGTGGATTTTGTGGGGCTCCTTGATTTATGCACTCCTTTCTTCACAGTCCTCCGCGAGGGGGAAATTGTCCCTTATTGTCCCTTATGCGCCAAGCTCCTTGAAACACGATGTTCGCCCAACAAAATTATTGCCGCCGATTCCACTGACACCCATCACACATGCACACATCAGGTGTGCTTGTAGTCCCTCGCACCTCTGAACTTATTAAAAAGTTGCGGATTGAATGTTTTCAGGGACAATTACTGGTCGAGCAATGGCACGGAAGGAGTCACACCAGAATGCCAGGGCTTGAGTATTGTTCACCCTGATCTCCTTTTTAGGGGTGCCCCCCTGGACTTGTTAATCATCTATGAATCACCCAGCGCAATGACTTGGAGCTCAAAGTCAAAAATTTACAAGCTCATTGGGTATTCTGGAGCCTCACATTCAAGTCTCTCTGGGTCTGAAATTGATTTTTCATCTCATGAATAGGACATCCAGCTTTCATGGGTGACTGCCAGAGGATGATCAGGAACATTGTTCAATATCTGATACTGTGCTTGAATCTAGGTAATTGTTCTTGTGTGCCAAAGCCATGATGTACAGTTGAATGAATGTGGATATCTCATCTGTCTTTGTGTGCATTAAACATACCTGGTGGCTATGTGTAAATGAATTAAGAAAAGGTGAGCTGACATTTGTGTGGTGAAAGAACTGTTTCTTTAGCACAGGTGTCTTGCCAAGTTCCATATGTATTTGAGCATTTACAATTCATGAAGGTTAGTGTTTGCTGGGAATGATAACCAGGTCAATAGTGACGGAATATATTTTCTAATAGTGATGGAATATATTGTCTTGCCTCCTATGAAATGTGAGACAACAAAAAATGGTACTGAGTACTGATTGGGGTGTTGAAATAAAATATTAAGAAAATAAAGGAAGGAAAAAGGGAATAGAGAGAGCAATTCAACAGGTTTCTACTTAAGATGTAGACACTTTTTGCAATCTGGGTATGTATCATAGTGCTCACAAGCTATGATGGAGAGGGAAATGAACAACTTCTGACTGGATATGATCACCTGATCCAAGTGTAATCAGGCCTAGCCATATTGTTGAAGTGCATAGCCAATGTATCCATGCATTCCTGGCCAGAATTTAGAGTGAGATTTCTTCTGGTGCCTACAGCACTTGGCTGCCTCTTCAACAGATTGTTATGCATTGTAGGTAATTGATTTGCTAACTTAAACTCCAAATATAGTGTAACCAAAGTATAACACACACCCATTGCATCCATACAGTCTGTTACTGTAGGTTTCAAGCAGCTGTTAAGTCCTGCACATTGACACTCTCAAACAGACTCATTCATCAAGAGATCTGTGTCGGTAAATGAACAATCAATTCCAGAGTTCAGGACTGAGTGTTTGATTTCTGAAGCTTATCATCCTTGTCTGCTTCTCGAATCCATTTCTTAAACAAGGTCATAATGTATAAAAGACACCTTAGGAAAAAGGAAAGACAGAAACAGGAGAGGAAGAAAAAGCAGGCAGCCAGGGAGGCTAAGAAAGTAGCAGGACCAGGGACATCTTGAATATCAAATCTGTCACCTTCCAATGTATTGAATAAAATTACTGCAACAGATCCACCCTAGACAGCATGGCCAAACTCCAAAAAAATACTCCTTAGATAGCACAGTGACAGGGTAGCTACCCATTTACACATATATTTGCAGATTGAAGCTACCAAATCAGACCTTGTTAAAATGGATAGATAAAATACCATTTGCAACTGTATACTCTGCAGTTGTAACATTGGCTCAGGAAGGAATCACTATGGTGTACAAGTTGGCACTACGGGTGGTACTCAAGTATCAAGTATCCCTAATGCAACTACACTATTTCAAGTTCTGAACAATTTTAATATTGTCAGAAATCAAAGGGATGAGGCCCAGTTGGACCTCTTCTGTTCAGCATTGGGGAAGGGCAAGTGAGTAGCATCCCCTCCTCAACTTCCAGAGGCAAAGAAGGCTTGTACAGGGACTTCTGTGTTTGTTGAGGGTTCTTCAACTCAGAGGGCACAATCAGTGCCTTATGATGATGTTGTTTCCACTGGCAATGACCAGCTGATGGACAAGCATCCTAACTTCAGGGCACCATAGTTTGCAACTGGACTGTCAAAGCCAGCATTGGCAAAGGCTGGGCTGTCAAGGCCAGCAACAGCTAAGGCTGGCTCTGCAAAGCCAGCTACAACTCCAGTAGTGGCAGATGACCCTGTGGTTGTTGCCACCCTGGTAGCCTTTCCTGCAAACATGCTGCAGGAGTCAGAGGTGGAATGATCAAGGTCCTCAAACCAAGGACCTACAAGATTCCAGCTGCCCTGTCCCATGAGCAGATTCCAATGGTGCATTGGGACCCCCATGATAAAGAGTTCTTTGTCTCCCAAGTATAAGCTTCTTGAGCTGCAGCAAGTGCCACAGGTGCATTGGACTAATCAGAGATGGGCTACAATGGGAATGCTGATAGTGACTGACATTGCCTTAACAGAGGATGGATCAGTCATTACTGTCAAACAGCCTATAATGCAACATAGATCCACTGAGTCTATGTGGAGAGCATTGGCCTGAGAAGACCAAATTGCTTTACAGCAATTTTGTAATACTGATCTGGAAGACTTTGAACAGTCCAATTTGGAACATTAAGGGGTGGTGTGCAGAGGGGACACCATCTATGATGCATGGCCTGAAGGGTATGTTCCTCCCAAAATCCCAGCTAGTAAAATTTGAGGAGTGTGACATCCACTTCTCAGGGAAAGACATGTGTGCCAGGACTAAAGCTAGCCCACAGTGCACTATGGGAAGGCTGACCAAGGAAGGAGTCTGAGTTGGTCTGGCTACCCAGTGGGAGGTTGCAGAGACACAGGGTTGGGGTTGCTAGGAGGTGATTCAAAACCTACACCTCCTGTGCCACATCAAGAAGCACCAGTCCCAGGAGGAGTGGTGGAGGACCTGGATGGGGACCACCCTACTTAGGTCAAGGGACCATCACCACCTCCAGGATGGGGCCCCCAAATCCAGAAGGGTCAGATGGTCTCCTATATAGTGATGGGGATGATAATGCAGACCCCACACCTGTGGGACATATGGCTGATAGGAGGAGGACTACAGCCCTTTCCAAGACACAGCCATGGAGGTTCTCAATGCCTCTGCAACATTGTGTATGATTTGCTACTGGAGTGGAGGAAGCCCATGAGTATCACTGTCAGATGATGCACAATTGTCTCTGGGCAGTGATAAAAAAATTACATGTAGTCTGACTGGCAATCCCAGATGCACTTAAGCATAGGCAAAGTGATCCATCTAAGACAGTCACCTCCCATGTTGGGTCAGCCAAGTTCAGTAACCTTGAAGATTGGCTCACAAGTATCTACATATTTTAAGCAGTAGCACAGTACAGTGGGGATGAATGCAAACACAAGAAAGTCCTTATTATGATGGACTTTCTAACTGTGGGAGCACTGAAATAATACCTGCAACATGTGATACATGTCAGCAGGACCCAATCCCACTAGAGGTTTGAGGATGTGATTCTCAGCTTGTACAATTTGTTCATAAACCCCTTGACAATGCAGAATGCCTGTGATGCATTCTGCAATGCAGTATACACAATTAAAGAGGGAGTGTCAATTTTCTATGATGCTGTGCTGGAGCATGCTCAAAACATGGCCATATTCCCAGATGAATTCACAATCTGTGAGCAGTTTTTGGAGAGGATAGCCTCTGACATGCTTGATGCATAAATACACAATGGTGAACTTGCACCCAAAATGAATACCATGGAGGAATTCATTTTGGAGGCAAAGACCTATGACAGCTGTATCAAGACTGCAGTGCACTACTTAGAGTGCAGCATGAAAAGTTGGACTGGGTGCACTCTATTATTGGCTACTGTGCAGTCTCCATAGTTTGGAGCTGTGCTAGCCAAACAAATGGAGTTGGTGAGACAAAATGCCTGCCCACAGCCATCTAGACTGATCAGGAGGCCATCAACATGCTTGACCTCAAAGCCAGTGGTTCTATGGGCCAGTGGGGGCCAAAGGCCTCCTTGACCCCACTGGAGCAGTGTATGCAGCAAGGAAGTATCTCAATGCAGGGAGCAAAGTCAACCAGCTCCTCACATGTTTGTTCAGCCCCCTTGACTGCACTGGAGCAGTGCATGCAGCAAGGAAGCATCCCAATGCAGGGAGCAAAGTCAACCAGCTCCTCACATGTTTGTTCAAGCAGCACACACTGCTTCTTCCTCAGATGTTGGAGATGCTAATGATGCATATGGATGAGTCTGATGGAACTTGGGCCAAAAATGAGGAGTACATCAAACTTGAGGGTTACAAAAATGATTATTATACCCAAGATAGTGATAATGAGGAACTATTTGCCCTCACTGAGGTACCTGCTGCCAGGGGTAGAGAGTGAAAACCTAGTAATGAGGTTTGCATGCATAGTGTTCAAAGCATGGCATTGAAAGGAGCCAGGGATTGGCCAGTCTTGCCTGCATGAGGCAAGGAATGTCTCATCACTTGGGTGGACATCAGTCTAAAACTGTGGTTTGTGCATGTGGCTGGGATATGCATGGCTCAATCAAACACATCAATCACCCTGCAGCTGGAAACAAATGCAAGTCATTCTATAATAAAGTATGGGACCAGAGTGACCATTGTCATGGCCCACTCCCTGAACCCTTGGACCTTGTTCCCAGCCACCCTGCTTTCCCAGAGTTCCCCCCAATGACTTCTTGAACTCCCTCAACCTTTGTTCACCCATAGTGCCCACTGTGAGTAACTCTGACACTTCTTTGGCAAACTCTGACAGCCTCCTGGCTGACTCTGACACCTTCTCCACAACTTCCAATGCTTCCTCTACTTTCCCTGAGCCTCTGGGACCCTCCCCTACTGTTCCTGACACCAGCATATGTCACCAGTTTGTCACCTGGACTTACCTGACCAGCTCTGGAGCATCACAATGACTCTGGGGTGGCCCACATCCACATTTGATCCCAATGTTTTTGTTTGCCTTTCTCTCAGTCTCCCAGTCTTATCTCAGTCTCCCAGTCTTGTCTTGTCTCTATCTCTGTTATTGTCTTGTTATCATTCCTTATCTCCCCTTCAATCTATTTTTGTTCTTGTCTCAACCTTAGACTTCCCTGGACCACCCTGGACTTGTTCAGACTGCTCCCTCTCACTAATCTTTACAAGTATCTGAAGTCCAGACCTTCCACAAACACCAGGTTATCAGTACAGGACATCATGTCTGCCTAGTAGGGACTTGCACATTTCAGCTAAGCCCCCATGGTCAACAGAACCTGACATAATATTGAGACTCCCCCTTACCCTGTTTGTAATGTCTGCAATTAGCCCCACATACCCTCCTGCTGGAACTCTTGATGTCTTTGGATGACATCACCCCCCCCCCTTCAGTGTCAAGATCCTCAAGATGCAGGGCACAGGTCATGGATTGGTGGGGGAATGGGAATCAAAGCTAAGTAATATTGATCAAACCACAGCAAGTGGCAGCAGCATGGAGGACAAAGTTGAAGCATGGCTGCTGTTTGTCAGGGAGTTCTTCCCAATTAATTAAAAGGGTCAGACATATCCTGGGCTTCCCAAAATTCTTCCCCATGTCTTCCTCAGCTTTGTCTTCAGCATCATCTGCATCTTTGTCAGCATCTCCTGCTCCCCTGTCACCTCCCCTCTAGACAGCTGCACCCACTACCTATGCCTGTGGAGCAATGGAGTGTTGCCTCTATGGACTTCATCATAGAGCTCCCCAATGTGATCATGGTGGTGGTGAACCTGTATGGCAAGTGAGCACACTTCATTCCAACTCACACTACTTGCTCTGCCATGGGTGCCACAAACCCTGTACTGAAGGAATGTCTGGAAGCTCCACAGCCTCTCCAACACCTATATCTCTAATCAGGGGCCATAATTTGTAGCAGACTTCATCAGGTAACTCTACCAACTACTCAGTATGAAGCTGCACACCTCCACTGCCTACCACCTGCAGTCCAACAGCCAGACCAAATGCATAAACTAGGAGTTGGAGCAGTACCTCTGCCTCTTCTGCAACAAGTGCTAGGATGACTGGGACAAACTCCTCCTTAATGTTGAGTTCCAATACAATAACCATGTTTACACTTCCACCCAATTTTCCCCATTCTTCCTTGACACTGGACAACACCAATGCATGGGCTTTGAAACCTGGGCCCAGCCCTTGGAGAATGAAGCAGTAAACAAGTTTGTGGACTGGGTGAAGAAGTCACAGCAGGAGGCCCAAGTGGCTCTGGCAAAGGCAAAGGATGACATGGCACAATACAACAACCATAGAAGGACCCTGGGGCACAAATACCAGCCTGGGGATTGAGTTTACTAGGATGCCTCCAACATTAGGACTACCCAACCTTCAAAAAAGCTGTTGCACTGCAAATTGGGACCTTTTATAGTAGAACAACAAGTAGGGCCCCTAGCCTACTGACTCTGGCTCCCCATTGGAATGTGCCAGCTTCATCTAGTGTTCAACATGATCAAACTGACTCTGGTCCCAAATCATCCTATTCTGGAGCAATATCTGCCCACCCCACCACTGGAGGTGGTGGTTGACAACAATGAGGAGTACAAGGTGGAGGAGATCCTAGATAGTTGTTTATTCCAGCAACAGCTATAATACAAGATGGAGTGGAAGGGCTACAAGATCAAGGATATTTCCTGGGAATCACAGGAGAACATACATGCCCTCGAGCTCATCAAGAACTTCCACAGGAAACACCCAGATGCTTTATGCAACATATGAGAAATCTACCCTATTATACCAGGGGACAGGGCCATCAGGAACTTTATTTACTTTGCACATTGAGATGCCACATGCTAGAGGGGGAGTGATGTCAGGAGACTTCCATTTCCAGGCTCTGTAACTTGTTCCAGTGTCTCTGCAGCTTGTTTGATGTCTCTGGGGCTTGTTCCAGAACCCCAGAGATCTCTGGAGATTTGTGGAACTTTCTATATTACCTCACCAATCATTGTTCTAGGGTTAGGGCTAGCTCTGGTTTTGTACAGCCATTCCCATGCCTCCACTGCCCACTAATGTCCTGCACCAAGCAGTAGGGATCCTTAGACTTGTTCTCTTCAGATTATCCTCTGCTAGGTAATTAGTTACTAATTGTATTATCATCTACTTGCTACTATACTTTGGCTTCCCTTCTGCTAGGTGTGTGACTCAGATCTGCTGTCCTAGAGGTTGTCCTTACATAAGCCAGAGATGGGAGTCCTTGGTGGTGTAGCAAGGGGAAGTTCTGGAGTTGGGGATTGTTGTTGTAGTGGACTCAATAGGTGCAGTGTTATGTGCCACCTATGCTACTGATGAGTTAGCATAGAGGTGGAGATACTTTCTTGGGATTTGGTTTGCTCATTCTTGTGGTCTGTCAACCTCTGAGTATGAGGGGGTTGATGGAGTTATTTTGAGGGTGGATGGTGTCCAGAAGTTTGTGCCTTAGTGGAGGCATGTTTGGGTAGGGGTTTGCTGAGCTCTGGAGTATTGCATTTTGTTGGAGACATGCTTGGTTAGGGGTTTTCTGTGCTCCAGAGTATTGGTGGTGGGGTGGCAGGGTTCTAAGATGACCAGTCTTGGTGGGTTTCCTTGGTCTGGGGTTGGGGTTTGCAGGTTTGGACATGCTACATGACATTCCATCTCATTCCTGGCCAAAGGTAAGTCCAGAGATGGGTGGGGAAGTCTTACATATCTCTGGCATCCTTGGGGCTTGGAAGGACAAGTATGTTTGGGGTCTAAGGCATGTATTCACCCTTCTTGGAGTAGGGGTTGGTGGTCTGAAGACAACATGGAGGTTGAGTGGTGGAAGATTCTTGGTGGGGTTGCTTCTGGGTGAAGTGCTGAGTGGGGAGGGATTTGGAGTTGCCATTCTGTAGTTTTGTCTTCTCTGAGAGTAGGAGCTAGTGGTCTGGAGGCAATGCAAGGGGCGGGTCCATATAGAGACATATATATATAGTGTGTCCTACATGACAGCAGAGCATGCTTTGGATTGTATCCTACATCACTGGCAGAGTCTGCTACACTATAGTGGAATCCCCACAATGTAGTGTGTTATACAGGTGCTGTGGAGGCTATACATTGTGCCATATTATACATATCCAGTATAGTCCTTTGACCAGAATATGGAGCCTGCTAATTACTACCAGGTCTGTTGCAATTACATTTAACAGTAACCAGCCCCACTCAACATTAAAATCTGCTAGTGTCAGTGGACTGGCAGCAGGTCTGTCCACTGGCTATTTCTCATGACTGGCTGCCACTGCTTGTGACAAAATCTGCCCTCAGGAACATATCTGCCCAGTGCAATCAAAAAGCCAGTGAGAAGATGGGGAGTGGCCAAAGCCAGTACCATCATTGGCAACAAGCCACTTCAATGAAAAGTGATATGAAGATCTATTTTAACTGCAGAAATACTAATCTGCTGGTGTTCATGGACTGGTAGTGGGCCCATCCACCAGCTATTTCTTATGACTGGCTGCTGCCACTTGTGACAAAACCTGCCATCAGGAATGTATTTGCCTAGTGCCATCAGAAAGCTGCTGAGAAGATGGGGGTGGCCAAAGCCAGTACCACCACTGGCAACAAGCCAGTTAAATGAAAAGTGATATGAAGATCTATTTTAACTGTGGAAACAATCAAGGTACAGCAGAAACACAGCATTATGCCAGTTGAACAAAATCAATGGAGAACACATCATATTGGTCATGGTTTTTTTAGATGCTTGGGAATGCATCAGAATTCTTTATAGAGGATCAGAATTCTTTGAAAGGCATCAATCTTGTTTGGCAGCCATCAAAATCTCATTGAAGCATCAAATTCAATCTTCTTTGGCAGCCATACTGCTTTTGGACAGCACATGTAAATCAACAGATGCACATGACTCTAATTTTCAAATTCTTGACTTTCAAGTCCTCTTTCACTCACTAGCTGCTGCTCATCTGCTCATTGCTGGCTGCTATGCTATGTCTCCATCCACTAAGGTCCTTTGTGAACAGCTCTACAACATTGAGAACTCTGTGTTGGTCTCTGCTTTGAAAGGAGACTTGTCAGATCTCCAGGGTAGGGTTAAAGAATTGGTGAGCAACTCTATTTGTAGGATAATATGCCACACTCACAGATTGTGTTGAAAAAATCTTTGTGAAAGCAAATTTCCCAGGCCAAGGACAAACAACTTGTCCTGAAGGCAAGGAAAAGCTTTTCCAATGAGGCTCTCCAAATTTTATGAGGCAAGCTGTCAGATATGAAGGTAATTGAGGAGTTGAAAGAGAAGGCAGGGGCATATTTCAAGGAGTCACAGGCAAGGAAGGAAGCCCAGGAGGTTACCAAGGGCCAGGCAACAGGAGGAGTGGCAGGTCCATGTTCAACATTGGATCCCTCACTTTTGGAAAATTTCAAATGGATTTCAGCAATTGATCCACCAATGGTGGCAGTGGGTCTAGTGGCTCCAGTAGGTCCCTCATCAAAACCTGATAGAGTATTGGCATCAAGTCCATTGTCCTCAGTGGAGCCAGTTCCAGGCCAACTCCAGCTGATTAGGAAAGCTAGCAAAGCACAGATTACCCAACAAGAATGGAGAAAATACACTGCCCAAACTCTGCCTAATAGTCCTCCCCCACCCAGCCAGTCCAAATGTCAATCTGACACCTTGGACAAAGATGACAAGAATGATGACAACAAGCATTCCAATGACAAGGAACATTGGTGGGGGGAGATCACACTGTCAATGAGGTTAGGGAAGTACCTCATAACAGCACCTCCTTGCACAGGGGCATGGTGTAGTACTTGGTTAGAGTAATACTGATAGTTCTGGGGCTTTCTCGAAGATTTAGGAAGTCTACTCCAATGCCACACTGATGTCTTGATAAATGTTTGAGGTTGAGGTTTACTTCCAAAATATTTCTATTCTGAATGTAGAGGTGTTTCAACAAACTCCAGCCTAAGTGATTCACTCCCTGGGAACCACCAAGCCTTTGCCTATTAATTGCCTGCCTTTTTGCTACTCTACTTGGGCTATTTATACCTCTTTCTACAGTGCACAGACCACCCCCTACATGTGACTTTTGGTTCCATACTTTCCAGCCCCTTATTCATAACTGTTATTCTAATTCCCCTTTTTAGCATGCCTGTTTCAGTGTGACAGGCCAGTTTCTGGTTCCATCATTCCTCCTTTGCATTCTTAGCTTCCATTTGCCCCATTTATCTCTCCCTCCTTTGTATTTCTTCCATTCATATTCTTTCCCATTTAGTTTCTTCCCTTCTTCTTCCTTTATTTATTTCATATTCTTCCCCATTCAGGTTCTTCCCCATTCAGGTTCTTCCATTCATCTGTTCCCTCCCATTCATTCCATTCATCTTCCTTTTCCTTCCCTTCATTCCATTCATTTCATATTCTTCCATTCATCTTCCTTTCCCTTCCCTTCATTCCATTCTTTCTCATTCATTCCCCCTTTACCTCCTTTCAGTCAACATTTCAATCTGGTTATTCTTAGATCAGATCTAAATCTTGCCAGAATTGATGCCACTCAGGTGCTTTTGCCAGTCCTGTAAGGGCAACCTCTGGAGGCTGTAGCTCAATCACACAGCTGGCAAAGGGAAATCCAAAGTTTATTCAGTACTGTACAGTGTCTACTGAGATAACTACTCACCTGGCAAAGGGAAATCCAAAGAGAACAGGTCTGTGGATTCTCTAGGCCAGGTGTGACGCTTCAGAGGCTTCAGAAGCATGGGAAACAACTGTACAGTATGACAGAGAAAAAAGACCAAAGTGATGTGTCAGCAATTGGTCAGCAGTTACATAAGCTGGTGGCAGTGTCAAAGAGGTCACACTTGTCTGAATTATTGACAGAG
This sequence comes from Termitomyces sp. T153, assembly GCA_018296165.2. NCBI lineage: Eukaryota > Fungi > Basidiomycota > Agaricomycetes > Agaricales > Lyophyllaceae > Termitomyces > Termitomyces sp. T153. The sequence goes on from JACKQL020000151.1 coordinate 50,105, forward strand.
AACTGGTGCAGCCTGAGGGCTGAAACTAGGACCAATAGATAGAGAAAAGGAAGGAGAATGAAGGAAAACTATAGCAGGGGAAATCTGACAAGAACTGGAGAAGGAGAAGGGAAAACAAGTGGGATGTCCCCTGACATCATCCCCCTCTAGGATGTGGTGCCTTGATGCACTGGGTAGAAGAAGTCATGAATTGCCTGGTCAGCTGGCAAAATAGGGTAGATGCCTCAAATAGCTTTTGGGGCATTGGGATGCCTATGGTAGAAGTCCTGGACCAAGCCTAATGCATAAACATTAGCCTGTGGTTCCCAAGAGATGTCCTCAATGCCATATCCCTTTTATTTGACCTTAAACTGCAACTTCCCTTGGAATACCCTGCTGTCCAAGATTTCCTCCACCTCATACTCCTCCTCATCATTGACCAGGACTGGTGGTGGGGGTGGCTTAGGGCAACAGCCTGGGATTGAATCCTTCAGAGCTGGAAATAACTTGACCACATTGAAGACTGGGTGCAGCTGGTGGAGGCCTGCAGAGAGTTTAAGTTGGTATGCCAAAGGCTCTACCTTCTTCTCCACTGTGAAGGGGCCAAGATGACAATGTGACAGCTTCTAGGATGGCCTTGTTGTCTAAATGTCTGAGCTATCCAAGTACACATGGTCCCTGGGCTTGTAAACTGGGGCAGGTGTCCATCTGCTATCATAGTACTATGCCATGTCTTTCTTGGCCTTCACCAATGCAGCTTTTGCCTCCTCCTGTGCCCTCCTCATCTGGTCCACAAACTCATTGACAGAGTCATTCTCTGAGAAGCATGCCTGAGGTTCAAATTCCATGTGAGGGTGCCTGCCAGTGTCCAGGAAGAATGAAGTCATCTGTATGGGAGAGTGAATGTGGTTGTTGTATTGGAATTCTGCATCTGGCAGCAGCTCATCCTAGTCATCCTGCCTCTCATTACAAAACAAGTGGAGATACTGCTCCAGTTTGGGGTTAACATGTTCTGTCTGCCTATCTGACTGAGAGTGATAGGCTGTGGTGGTATGGAGCTTCATGTCTAGCAGGCAATACAGTTCTTGAGTGAATTCTGCCACAAACTGGGGGCCTCGGTCAGAGACATATCCATCTAACATACCATGGAGTTTCCAGACATTCTTCCAGTACAGGCTGGCCACTCCCAAGGCAGAGCATGTGGTGTGAGTAGGTATGAAGTGAGCCTGTTTGCCATAGAGGTCCACCACTACCATCACAGCATCATACCCATAAGCATCTGGGAGTTCCACAATGAAATCCACTGATGCAACATTCCAGCAAGCAGCTGGAATAGGGAGTGGGTGGAGCTGGCCCATGGGTGCTTGGCAGTGAGGTTTGGTGCAGAGACAGAAGTTGCAGGTGCTGGTGTAGGTGCCTACATATTGGGAGATCTGTGGCCAGCAATAGTTCCAGGATACCAGCTCCAGCATCTTCCACTTTCCAGGATGTCCAGCCACCCAAGAGTCATGATGTTGTTCTACAATGTGCCAGCAAAGTTCTGGAATGTTAGGCACATAAATGTGTCCTCTGAAGGTCAACAGCCCATCCTGAAGACCCCACTCATCAGCATGCACTGACTTGACTCTACTTGCCCATTGAGCTTGTAGGGCCTGTGCAGCCTGGGCAACTGCATCCTCCTGTGCACACTTTCAGTTCCCTCTTCAGATATCCCTAAGGATGTCTGCCTCATCTCCTTGTGCCACAATCCCTTCTAGTGCATGGATAGCAAAGAGCTCTGGCTTGAGGAGGACAATGTTGTCATTATCTCCTGCTTGGGTGCCATGGTTAACTCACCTGGACAGTGCATCTGGTTTGCCCATGCTCTGTTCTGGTTTGTGGTGCAATGAGAAGTCACACTTGGCCAGATACAGAGACCACTGAGCTTGATGTCTATTGAGTTTCTTAGTGGAATGGAAGTACTCCAGGTTCTTGTGGTCTGTCCAGACTTCAAAGTTATGCCATGCACCCTTGAGGAAATGCTGCCATTCTTCAAAGGACTGAATAATTGCCAGCATCTCCTTGTCATGAATCTCATAATTCCATTCCACTACATTCAGGCTTTTGGAGTAGAAGGCTACTGGATGCCATTTGCCATCCTCTTTTGACTGCTGGGAGAAGACTGCCCCTGTAGCAAAGTCTGAGCTATCTGCTTATACACAGAATGGAGAGTCATTGTCAGAGAATAGGAGGACTGGCTTTGAGGTCACAGATTGCTTGAGGGCATCAAAGGCAGCTTGCTGTGGGGGCTCCCACTGCTATGCAGTATCCTTAACTGTGAGGTCAAAGAGGGGATGTGCATGGTGGGAGAAATCCTGTATGAACCTCCAATAGAAATTGACAAACCCAAGAAAGGCCTGAACTTTCTTCTTGTTCCTTGGCTCAGGCCACTCTGCTACACCTGCCACTTTAATGGGGTCCATCTTGGCTATTCCATGCAAAATGATCAAACCCAGGTACTCCACTTTAGTCTGTTCAAATTTGCACTTCTCAGGCTTTAAATAGAGCTGGTGTTGGCAGAGGCATTCCAAGACAATGCATGTGATCCAGCAATGCTCCTCAAGAGTTTTTGTGTAGATGAGGATATCATCAAGATACATGCAGACAACACCTTGTGCAATCAGATCATGGAAAATGTTATTCATCATAGTCTGGAACATGGCTGGGCTATTAGTGAGACCAAAGAACATTACTAGAGGTTCAAAGAGTCTGCGATTAGTTTGGAATGCTGCCTTCCACTCATCCCCTTCTTTGATGCATACATTGTTGTCACCCCAGCAGATGACCAACTTCATGAAGTAGCATGCACCTCAAAGGTTGTTGACAAGTTCTGAGATGAGTGGCAAAGGATAGCAGTTCTTCACTGTCATTGCATTCAGGATACAATAATTCTGAATCAGACAAAGAGACCCATCCTTCTTCTTAATAAAAAAGACTGGAGAGGCCATTGGAGACTTGGAGGGTCATATTTGTCCTAAGCTAAGATTCTCCTGTAGGAAAGCGTCCAGCTTGTTCTGTTTACAGAGTATGAGTGGATAGACCTTGCAGCTGGAGGGCTTCACATCTGGTATCAGCTCAATTGCATGATCCCACTGCTTGCACTCTGAAAGTGAATCAAGGGAGGCCTTGGAAAATACATCCTCCCAGTCATGGAGGTGATTGGAAACAGTGCTATGGAAAGGCTTGGGCTGTGAGTTTGCTGCAAATGCTTCAGCCAGATGCTGAGAAGTAGTCTGACTGGCTCAAATCTCTGCCACTGTAGGAGGGGGGCAGAGGATTGTAGCATAGATCCTATCATCCACCTCTATGGTCTCATCTGGGGACTCTGCATCTGGAGTATGGGTCCATTCTCCTTTACCTTCCTCTTTCTTTGGGGATTCACACCCAACACCTTAGACATCCTCATAGAGGGCCTCTCTATGAGGTAATGTCAGAGGGGGGGAACTCAGGAGGTCAAGATCAGCATAAGGGAGATGCCCAGCATAACAAGCATGCATAGCAGCACACTTACAAATCTTGGCTCTCTGCTCTTTGTAGGCTTCTTCTGCACAGGTAATTGCAGCGACATGGGCAACAACTCATCTTCACCTCACCCTTAGTCCAGTTAATCCCTGGGTTGTGTTCACATAGCTAGGTGAACCCCAAGATCATGTCTTGCTTTCCCAAACTAGTGACAGCAAAAGTGGCTCACTCTGAGTGGTCTTGGTAGCAGAGGACCAGATCCACCATAGAGCAAATAGAGCCAGCTTTATTGAGTATGCCATCAACATTGTATATAGGGATAGGACAAAAAAGGGAGAGAGTGGTCAGGCAGTGTCATTGCACATAGTCAGTATTGAGGAAGAGGCCTGTTGTGCCACTGTCAAGGAGGGCAACCACACTTCAGATCTGCTGGGTGTCTATTGTCTCAATATCCACCTGTAGCTTCAGGGAGTTGGTAGAAGGGGTGGAAGCAACAACATAATGATGGGCGAGGCAACATTTCCATGCAGAGATCCAAAGGCATGGGCTAGGGAGTGTGTTTCCAGCTGAGACTTTAGCTGGAGAGGGAGTTTGTACATCTGAGGAGGGGCTTATTGTTTCAGGCATAGTATCAACAATGGCAACAGATATATTTGATTCTATGGACAGGGGGGCAAAATGATTAGTACTGGGCAATGGGAGCATACTGGTCATCCATTGCCCTTTTAAAAATCCTCAGACTCTGTAGGAACATCCTCCAATATATTGGCCACTTCCTCAGACTGGACAGCTATAGGTGCATCCAGAGAGGGAGTTCCTGTGGCATCCCAGGCTACAAGGAGTTGGATGAGCAGCTCTTCTTGCTCTGATGCTGACAAGTAGCAGACTTCTAGCCCTTAAGGACAGTAACAGGCAAAATGACCTGCCTTCCCACAGTGTTAACACAGCAAAAGGGTAGTGGACTGCTGTTGAAAAGCATCAACATCCATTGGGACTCCTTGGGGTAGAGAGTGTAGGGGCACAGCATGAGGCATGAAGGAAGGAGCTGCACCTGATTGTGGAGATGCTAATGCAGGTGCAGAAGAGAGAGCTTGGAGGGTGAACCCTCCATAAGAAAAGGGGAAGGTCAAAGGTTGTGTCCACTGCAACTCATGTTGCAGTTCCATGAGCTGCCACTGCTTGTGTGCCACCTTGTACCAGGTATCAACATGCTCATCATCTGGGCACTCCTCTGCCATGCTGTCAATATGATCCCTAAAAAAGGAGTGGAGTCTGTCATGGAAGGTTAGACAGAGTTGTAGACTGTCTGGATATCTAGCCTGTTCAGCTAAGGCACAAAAGGAGTCAATGTAGTCATCAAGTGACCACTTTTCTTGACTAGACTGAATTTGGTCTTGAAGAAAAAGAGCTGAGGTTTTGGTGTAGTCAAGAGGGAAGAACTCTGCTTAGAACTCCTTCTCAAACTCTGTCCAGCCAGAGAAACTCTTCACTCCTCCTGAGCATCAGAAGATATGCAGTGCATAGGTTGAGGCTCAAGTAGCCTTCATGTAGGAGAGGACCAAGGCAATTTTCAAGGCATATAAGGTAAAGGCTTCACCACTCAGCTGGATGTAGGTGATGCAGGACTGGATAAAATGCTCTCCAGCCTTACAATCTCTATCATATATATCAGAGAGTGCAGGACGAGGGAGTTTGGAATGAAGAGCTAAAAGGCCTAAGCCAGATGCAGACACAAACCATTCTGCAGCTGCTGGAGGCAAAAAGCCTGAGCTAGGTGCAGACACAAACAGTTCTGCATCTGCTGGAGGCATTGAAGGTGTGGTAGGAGCAAGGGGGAGACATTCCAGAAGGGCTTGGAGAGAAAGGGACACTGCTTCAGTAGTTTGATGGAGTCCAGTGAGTTCAGCTGTGTGGGAAGTAGGGAAGGCTTGGGTAAGTTGAACCTGTGTCTTCAGGGACAGCAAACAGCTCCAGGCATTGTCCTGGGGGCTTGAAGCATCAGGAAGAGGTGCTAGAGGGGTTGGCTAGATCATAGGAAGGGCACAGAGGCACTAAGACACTAGTGGAGGAGAGACCTTTTGAGGAACCAAGTAGAAGCTTAAGTAATCAAAAAGGGGGCTCCTAGACCAAATCTAAAGACTTGTTCTGCTGTAAGAGCAACCTCTGGAGGCTGTGGCTCAATCACACAGCTGGTAAAGGGAAATCCAAAGTTTATTCAGTACTGTACAGTGTCTACTGAGATAACTACTCACCTGGCAAAGAGAAATCTAAAGAGAACAAGTCTGAAGATTCCCTAGGCCAGGTGTGACACTTCAGAGGCTTCAGAAGTGTGGGAAACAACTGTACAGTATGACAGAGAAAAAAGACCAAAGTGATGTGCCAGCAATTGGTCAGCAGTTACATAAGCTGGTGGCAGTGTCAAAGGGGCCACACTTGTCTGAATTATTGACAGAGAACTGGTGCAGCCTGAGGGCTGAAACTAGAACCAATAGATAAGGAAAAGGAAGGAGAATGAAGGAAAACTATAGCAGAGGAAATCTGACAAGAACTGGAGAAGGAGAAGGAGAAACAAGTGGGACATCCCCTGACAAGTCCCATGCTTCTCCTTCCATTACAGTGATTGGACTATTGTTGAGTGTATAGTCTAGTATAGTCCTTGTCCTATCCTGTTCTGTATTTCTTCTAGTGTATTTAAAGGAATAATGTTGCTGAAACTTGTTTTACCAGGAGGCTTACAGTTTTTAGCCTTAATAAATGTTTGTTTTAACTTCTGGTGTTTTATTATGTTCCCAATGATGTGACAACATTGTATCAGTGCTGCCCTCCAACATCCCCTGCCAATAGCAACCACCCCCACATGTACTCCAGAGGATTTTCTGCAGTACTCCCCAACTCTGCATACCTTCTACCTGCTCATTACTATGCATATCCCACTCCTGCTATAGCTCCAGCCCCTCCAGAGCATCCAGATAATTATTCCCCTTCTTGATTGCCATTTCCTGCTCAAATTCCTCCTTTCTTCAGACAGCAATGGGTCAAAGCCTATGTCTAGCAGCATAACAAAGTTCTCCACTTCCTCCACCTCTTTCCCATGGAATTTGCAAGATGCACCCATACTCTCCTTATCAACTTAGGCTACCCCAACACTCCAGCAACTCTGGAGGTTTGGGCAGACTGACTCCTTAATTTTCACAAATGCTATCTGCAAGGAAACCTTTTCAAAACTATGCAAGGCACCTTGGAAATTGATGCCAACCTACAGAACAAGCTCCATGCTCTAGTCAAAGAAATCCATACCAGCCCAAACCCTCATCCATTTGAAGATCCTCTGGACCCCTGCCACTCCTTCTATGTGCAATGCAAGGGACCTCAACCTTAACCCTATGGGCAGACTGTTTAACCAACTTGCTGCTCACACCCAGGCCCTCTCTACTTGCCCCTGGGCAAACTCCATCCTCAGTGCCTTTTGTACCTGGGACTAGCCTGCTGTCCCCAAACTCCATACTCAATAGCTACCCCCACATGTTGACAATGACAATCAAACCCTCTCCTATATTGATGAGCCTAGCAACCCTGCTGACAAGCCTGCCCTGTGCAATGGCCCTCCCTAAGATAGACCTCCCCACTTTGACTTCTGCACTCCCTGTAGCAATGCCCCACAACTCCACCAGAATGCCCCAATCCCCTCAAGGCAACCCACAGGCCCCAGAGCACCTTGACCCTCCTTCCTCATCAACCCCCCTTATCTTGCACCCACTCTAATGCCCAACCCCCCTGCTGATGGTAATTACTTCAGACCACCCACCCCCAGAGGACCTCCTCATCCTCAATGGGCCCTAGGGCCTCCCCTGGGCAATGTGGGCCAACTCTTTAGCAGTGGGCCTCCAAACAGCAGACCTCTTGGCAGATGAGGCCTGGCTATGGACAACTTTCCCCCTCAGCACAGCAATGGGAACAATTATTACTATGATTACAATGCCAGACCTCTACCTCAAACTAAAAATATGCAGGATGACACTTATAATGCACTGGCTCAGGAAGGCAAGCTCAACATTCAAAAACCTGAACCTTTCACCGGTCATGACTCCCAGAAATGGAGAATCTTCCTAACACAGTGACTAACAATGTTCCAAGCTAAGCCTATTACCTTCCAGCTTGAGAGCTCATAAGTAGCCTTTGTCTCATTATATTTGCAGGGCATCACCTTTGACCACTACATAGTGCTACTCCAGTTCAACTCCAACAGCTCTGTGCTCTCTAATTGGCTTGCTTTCACCCAAGAGTTCTCCAGTAAATTCAGCATCTTTGACACTGTAGCAGAAGCAGAGGAGAACCTCTTCAACCTTTGAATGTGCAACAATGAACACTTCACAACCTTTATTGTACAATTTGAACAAGTGGCCTACAAAATGGGATGGAACTACAATGCTCTCCACTTTGCCCTCTGCTATGCCCTGCCTCAATGTATCAAGGATGTCCTTCACCTTGCCTCCAAGCAAACTACATATGATGGGTACAAGGCACTCATTACATAGATTGACCAATGTTACTGAGAAGACCAGAGCAAGAACACTGCACTGTGGACCACATGGAACACCTCCAACAACACCAACTGGCAGGCTGGAGCAACCAATGGCAACCAACCCTTGATCCTCACCAACTCTACCAATCCCATGCCCCATTTCCCTCAAGGCCAAGGGCCTCCCAGTGCCAACCAACTCCTGGGACCATGCTCCTCTGCTCAACTCAACACTGCTGACCTCCATAAGACTCCAGAACCCTTGGACACCAACTCCAACAACCTCAATGATGCTCCAGACTCTGCCAACAATCAAGAAGCCCTATGTGCAAACAAGATTCAGAACAGGCCCTGGATTGATGTACCAGAGAAGACTCAGGAGAAACAATGGAAGGACGGTGCATGCATCCTATGGGTGAGCAGGACATTTTATCAGCAGTTGCCTTAAATGCCAAATGATGGGATGTGCTATAGGGACTATCAATGGAGAAGACTGTAACTACTAGTTCATAGGAAACAACTCAGTGGTTTAGCTCTTGAAGATGCACTAGACCATGGACCAGACCCTGACATGTTCTCCACCCTGGCTGCACTCCTTTGCACAATGGTACTCACTCTGGATGACCTCTCAGCACATCTCCCTTCCCACTCCTCCCACACCCTCCTCCTCTGCACCACCCTCTCCTGCACCACCCTCCCCTTTTTCAATGACCTCATCCCACACACACTAGTTGACAGTGGTGCCACTGATAACTTCATTGATAAATTCTTGGCAGCACTTGCTCCCCAACACCTCTGATGTCTCCCCACTCCAATCCTCCTCAAACTCTTTGATGGTGACCCCACCTCCACCAGAGATATCACACACTGTGTGGAAACAACTGTGACCTTTGCCAATGGATGATGCCAAGACTAAACTACACTCCTCTGCCTCCATTGTTCTAGGCTTTTCATGGCTCTGCTCCACCAATCCCCACATTGACTGGCCCAATCTCACTCTTTGCCTTGACCAGGACAACCCAACCAACTCCAGACCAGTACTCTTCAATATCTCACCCCCCTCCAAGAGCCCTGAAGGTATGACCAACAACCCCTAAACTCCCCCCACAGCTTTGCTCAAAGTCCATGCAGTCATTCATCATCAACCTCCAACTTGACAGCTCACCAACTGCTCTCCCTGCCCTTGTCAACAGCAGTGCCTCCAGCACCTTCATCAGCAACCAGCTCAACCTCTGACACAATGACCTCAACAAACCACTTGAGCTCCAACTCTTTAACAGAAGCCCCACCACAACAGGAATCACTTAATACCACAACAATTCCCTTACTCTTGACAACAATTTGAGGTTCCAGGTCTGGCTCCTTATCATCCAGCTCTCCTGTCAACTCCAATCATGCTTGGACTTCTATGGCTGCAGGATGTCAACCCTAACATTGACTGGAAGAACCTCACCATGCAATTCTTCAGCTCTGAAGCAAGTTTAGCAGCCACCATCCTCCTTTGCATCCAGTCCACCTTGGGCTCCAACATCCCTGACCTTGATGCCAACACCTCCAGAGCAACCAAAGGCCCCTCAACCCTCAATGACAACCAGGAAGGTGAAGACAATGTGCCTCTGCCCCAGTCACCCTTGAATAAAAACTCAACAGCTGCCCCCCAACATACCTCAGAATCAATACAAAGGTCTGCAGTACCCCAACCAATAATGCCCAACCCCTCTAAACAGCCCTGCCACCACTCCATACCCAACTGCTGCCACCCCATTGCCCACTCCCATCAATCCCAGAGATCTCAACATCAAAATTATTGGTGTGATCCCCTTTGCATGCATTTTATAAGATGGCACTCCCACCTTCCAACTACAAATCACACCAGACCTACCAGAAGAATACCTCCACACAGAAACTACTCTGCTGGAACAAAAAACAGAAGAACAGATTCTATACAAAGTAGTTCCCCTGGAATATCATTAATTTGCTGACATATTCTCTGAAGGGAGTGCAAAAGAACTTCCTCTGCATCACTCCTACAATCACAAAATTGATCTCAAAGAAGGCACCTCACCCACATTTGGCAGAATCTACAATATGTCCAATATTGAACTCTAGGCCCTGAAGGATTACCTCAACAACATGCTTGGGAACCTTCTACACCTGTTTGATGATCCCTGTGGATCTCAACTACAACATCTACAACAAAAAACTCCTTGTGATTGTTGAAGCCTTCTACCAGTGGAGGACCTACTTTGAAGGATCTCCACACCTCATCCAAGTCTACTCTGACCATACCAATCTGCAGTACTTCCCAACCATGAAACAGCTCAGCCACTGCCAAGCTTAATGGTCTGAAACCCTGTCAGGTTCTGCTGACTATAGGGGCTCAGCTACACTAGGTAAATCCTTACTAGGCAGACACAATATTCTGCACTGATAGCTGGGCATTCAGAGAAGGTCTAGACATTGGGGCTTTGTGAGGATAAGTGATGGGGAGTGATCTGAACAAGTCCAGAGTAGTACAGAGAGGTCTAGGACAAGTTGCAGGAAAGGGGTTGGACTCAATGAGACATGAGGTACAAGTCCAGAAGCAAGTATTAGGGGTGTGAGGCAAACAGAGGCTATGTGAGTGATGGGAGTGGGGCCAGAGTTTGATGGGGGATCAACAGAAGTTGATGGGTTTTGGGGCCAAGCAAATAGTGAGGTCTGGAGTGGGTTCAAAGAATGTTTGGGTCCATAATCATAAGCATGGAGTTTGTAAAGGTATTAGGGTTGAAAGGACTTGAACACAGTAATGGAAACAGAGTCAAAGGAGACAAGATGGAGTTGAGGCAAGATTGAGATGAGAACAAAAATAGATTCAAGCAGAGATACAAAAGAATAATGAGAACAATAATGAAAATAGAGACAAGACAAGATCAGGAGACTGAGATAAGACTGAGAGATTGAGATAAAGGGAAACATAACACAGAACATAGAACACAAGACAGAAACAATCAGACCATAAGTAATGTTAAGCAATATCAAGACTAGAGTATGGGGTGCTACTCTACAACTTATATACTGACTACTTGAGAGCTCCAGGAGATAATGGTTGTGGCAGTGGGGCTTGTCAGAGCCATGCAGAGTTGACAGAAGTTAGTTGTGATCAGGGGACAGGCTACAAGTGATATTCTGATGGGATCAATTGAGGATGCAGGCTGTCCTGGAGTTGTCATGATGCTCTGGAGTTGGTTGGGCAAACTAGAGAGATAAGTTGGTGATGCACACTGGAGCTAGGAATAGTGGGGGAGGGTTCCAGGGGCTCAGGAGAGTCAGGTGAAGCAGTGATGGCTGCAGAGAAGGCATCAGAGTTAGATAGAAGGCCATTAGGGTTTGCCAGCAGAGTTACCCAGAGTGGGTGCCATAGGTGGGCAAAGGTTGGGAAAGTCAAAGGAGGAGATGGAGATAAACTCTGGGGAAGTGAGGTGGCTGAAAACAAGATCTGGAGTTCTGGGAATGGGTCATGACAAACCCTCTTGGAGTGACTTCACCATCCACTACTGCCCCAGACAACTTGGCACAAAGCCCAACACACTCACTCAAAAGTCCACCATGTATCCAAAGAAGTCATTTGAAGCTGAGCAGAACACATTCAACCATTGAGTGGTTATCCCCCCTGAGCATTTGCATGCCATGCTGATTATGAATGAAGAAGGAATCCTCCACCAAATCAGAAACTCTTCTCCAGACTCCTTCACCCAGCATAACCCCTGCAACAGCTCTGCCAATGAGTCAAACACTAACAACCCCTTTACACTGTCTCTGGACCACTGCCTCCTACTTTGGAGTGGATAAATCTATGCTCCAGACCACAAGTCCATTTGTTTCAACATACTTGAGCAGCACCATGACCACAAACTCTGGGAACACCCAAGAATCTGTAAGACTCTCCAACTCATCTCTTGGACTTTACTTTTAGCTAGGAATGAAAAAGGACATCACACAGTATGTAAGGGACTGTGAACCTTGTCTCTAGGCCAAAGTACTCCACTACTGCCCTTACAGACTGCTGAAACCCCTCCCTATCAGCCAATGCCTCTGGTCCTCAGTCTCAATAGATCACATTATTGAACTCCCCAACTCCAAGGGCTTTGAGGCAATCCTCATGGTCATCTGCCACCTCACTAAGCAAGCCCTCTTCATCCCCTGCTACACCACTGACAATGCTCCAGAGTTTGCCAAGTTATTCCTCAAACATGTCTTCTCCAAACATGGACTCCCAGACAACATCATCTCCAACTGTGGCCCACTGTTTGTCTCCCATTTCTGGCAGTTGTTATGCAAGATGCTTGAAAAAAACCAATCTATCAACTGCCTACCACCTGAAGACCAACAGACAAATAGAATGAGTAAACCAGACATTGGAATAGTATCTCTGCCTCTACATGAACTATTTATGAAATGACTGGTGTTTGTCACAACCCATTTCCAGAATCCCTGACCTTGTTTCCAGCTACCTCACTTTTCTGGAGTTTACCCCCATCTCCCCCTTTGACTTCCCCAATCTTTGCCCACCCATGTCACCCACTCCAGGTAACTCCAACACTTCCCCAGCAAACTTTGATGGCCTCCTGGCTAACTCTGATGCATTCTCTGCAGCCATCACTGCTTTCCTTGACTCTCCTGAACCCCTGGAACCCTCCCCCACCATTCCTGACTCCACTGTATATCACCAGCTCATCACTCTGGTCCACCTAACCTACTCCAGAGCATCATGACAACTCCAGGACAGCCCACATTCTCAATTGATCTCATCAGAATATCATTGTGGCCTGTTCTGTGATCACAACTGACACCTGTTGACTCTGCATAGCTCTGACAAGCCCTGCCACCACACCCACTGTTCCCTGGAGCTCTCTAGTAGTCAGTATATAAGTTGTAGAGTAGCACCTTGTACTCTAGTCTTGATATTACCTACCTATTGCTTAATGTTACCTATGTTGTGTTTTGTGTTCCATGTTATGTTTCCTTTCCTCTCAGTCTCCCAGTCTTATCTCAGTCTCCCGGTCTTGTCTCATCTCTATTTTCATTGTTGTTCTTGTTATTGTTTTGTATCTCCACCTGAATCTATTTTCATTCTTGTTTCAATATTGTCTCAACTCCATCTTGTCTTGTTTAACTGTTTCCATTATTGTGTTCAAGTCCTTTCAACCCTAATGCCTTTACAAACTCTGTGCTTACAATTACAAACTCAAACATTCTTTAAACCAACTCTGGACCTTGCTATTTGCTTAGCTCCAAAACTCATCAACATGTGTTGATCACCCATCAAGCTCCAGCTCCACTCCCATCACTTGCATAGCCTCCACTTACCCCACACCTTCAGTATTTGCTTCTGGACTTGTACCTGCTGCTTTTTCAGGCCCAACCCTTCTCTGGCAACTTGTCTTAGACTTCTCCAGACCACCCCAGACTTGTTTGGATCACTCCCCCTTGCTTACCCTCAAAAGTCCCCAATGTCTAGACCTTCTCTGAGCACTGAGTTATCAATGTAGGACATCACATCCACCCAGTAAGAATTTGCCCAGTATAGCTGAGCCCTCATGTTCAGCAAAACCTAACAGCACACAGAACTTTTCCTTGCCAAGTTTACTTACAATAACATGCCTCACTCCACCACCGGAGTTTCCCCCTTCTATGCCAACAAGGGCTACAACTCCCACCCAACTCATACTATCCCTCAAAGATATTCTCTTTCATATTGCTCATGAAGGCACCAAAGACCTCTGATCTCTTCACCAGTTTTTCTGGGATGAAAATAACACCACCAATCAAGCCTACTCCAAACATGCCAATGCCTGACAAGATCCTACCCCCAACTGGCCCTGGCACCTTGGTTTGGCTTGATTGACAAAACCTCAAGACTCAGAGGCTCTCTATTAAGCTCAATCACAAACAACTCAGCCACTTCAAGATTCTCTGGAAGGTCTCCATGCATGCCTACAAGCTTGACCTACCCCTAGGCCTGAAGGGCCTCCACTCTGTCTTCCATGTGTGCCTCCTCAAAAAATATGCTCTGGACCTCTTTTCCAGACAACACTCCAGTCAACTGCACCTAGTCAAAGTCAAGGGCAAATATCACTACAAAGTTGACCAGATCCTTGACTCCTGCTTGGTCTGCAGCTGACCTCAATACTTGGTTCATTAGAAGGGCTACAGGCCTGAGGACAACACTTGGGAACTCCAAAAGGATGGAGCCCAGTGCTGCCAATGCCATTGAGGAGGATGCAGTGCTCCCTGGCCCAGCCTATCAGAATGTGTTAGCCTAGTGAAAAGAAGGAATGGAACAGACTCACAAAGTATCCCCTACCACTCTGAGGCTGCCTCATTAGCAAGCCACTCCTCCCACCTCCTCACCACCTCTACTATAGCCCAAGGAACCTCTATGTGGAGCACCCCCTCACCCACCCATGCCCCTGACTCCTCCAACCACTGCACCACCATCTCTGCCTATACCTCCAACTGCTCCATCCATGTCTGCAACTTCTGGAGCTGTGATAGCCACTCTGTGGCCATCTTCATAGCTGTCTCCTTATCCCTCCATGCTGTGTCCCTGTTCCTCCATGCCTGATCCTACTCCTTCTGCATTATGTCTCCATCCTCCTCAACCCTTTGAACCTCCTCCTCACAGGTGGCCAGTGACCTCTCCTGCCCCTCAATCCAATAATGGAGGAAAGTTTTGGCAACCAACTATGACATCCCTACAGACTGCTTGATTGGGGCCTCAGAGCTCGGAGAATACACCTGGGGGCCTGGGGGCCCTGTCATTGACTGCTCACCCCAAGCTTGCTTGCTCAGTCCTGCCTCTGGTGGCAGAAACACTCTCTGCTTACTCTTGTCACATGCTGTGGGGGCCTCTTCCCTCTGCCCATCCTGTAGGGGCCCAACCTTCATTGATGACTGCCCCACACTACTCCTGCCCTTTACTCTGGAGCCCCTCCTTGACACCTTGCCCCTCTGCCCTTCTTCCAACTATGCTGTGACTCACTCTTGATTCCAACCCTGCTCCATAGCAGCACAGGCAGCATGCCAACTTGACATGACAGAGCACTTCTCATGCTGCAAACAACATGGGAGACACACTAACATGTCCCACTACAACCCTGGCATACGCTCCTCAAATTTGCATTGCTCCTCCCATTGAGTGCAATGTACATACTGTGAGGACAAGTTAGCTCTAACAGGGTATTACTATACTAGTCACTCACTGGGGCCACCACCTGGCACCACTAAAGAGTTGGGGGACCCCTTGCCCACCCCATGGCCTCTGCAAACTGCTTCAGCATCACCTCCACCTATGCAACCCTGTAAGCCATGGAAACACGTCAGACCACACCCAGACCAAGGCTAGGCCTTGGACATGAGGTGGGGGCCACCCCCACTGCTGACTGCACTGGAACTCCACTTAATAAAATCTCCAAAGGACCTGCCACAGCTGTGAACAATTCTGTCAAGACTCAGTTAGTAATTCCAGAATGCAAGAAATGAAATCACACTCACAACTATGATACATCATCTCTACTCACCAGCAATCCCAATCCCACTTGGACTCCTTGGAAGTGGGAGAGTTGGAGGATGTGGAGGGAGACCTAGATGCTGCTGGGGAATAAGTGGAAGAGGACATGGGAGAAGTCTGGAGGCTTCAGGGTGTGTCCTCACTCTTTTAAATTTCTTGAAGAAGCTTCTTGATGGGCAACAATCCTGCTTGAACTTTGTTACCCACACAACTGCCACAGCTGTGGTTTGATCAATATTGCTTATGCTTTGATTTCCATGCCCCCACTAATCTCTGACTCATGCCCCACATCTTGAGGATCTCAATGCTACTCAACAAAGTCCTCAAAAGAAGTGGTATCCTCTCTTCCTGATTGGAAAACTTGTTAACCACCTCTGCAGTGCCAAGATGTACTTCTGCTCCAGCTACAATGACATCTGGACTGCTCTGGAACACAAATGGAAGACTGCCCCCCTACACCTGCCATGACCCCTTTGAGTACCAAGTGATGCCCTCAAACAACCAGCTCTCCTGCCATCCTCCAGTATTTGTGGACAACCTCTTCCTCAACATGAATAATGATTTTATGTATTGGGTCAACAGCCTGACCCACTCAAACTCTCAGGGAAACAACTGGAACATGTCTGCCACATCCTCAAATGACTTCAGAGTACTACCACTCCTAACAAATAACTCCACCACTCACACACTTGCTGGCTCAAGGACCTCTCCAAAATACAACCTCACCCTCTGCTACCCCATGGTTGACTTAACACAAAAAACTCAACACCCCTGCCAGAAACCTAATGAGTGCCCAAAGAAGCCCTTTGGGCCTAAGCAAGACAAGTTCTGCCACTCAGTGGTAATCCCTGCTAAATGTTTACATGTCATGCTAATTTGAATGAGAAAGGAACTTCCCACCAACTCTGAACCTCCCTTCCCACCCAGCATGACCCCTGATGCAAGCCCACCAACAAGCCAATTCCCCAATCCACCCCTTACACTGCCTTCAGGCCTCTGGTTCCTGCCCTGGGAAGAACAGAGCAGCAAAACATGCCCCAGATCCCTTTCCCCACTCAGCACCATTTCTGAAGACAACTCCCTTGACAAGCAGTGATGCAAAATGTAAGTTTGATGCTGTTAATTGATCAGATCAACAGATCAAATTTTGTTTCACTGAGGTTTGGAGGCTTAGTTTTGCAGGCTGGAGATGGTCTCATGCTATTGAATGGGCCCAATAATATTATAAATAAAACCTGAAACAACTAAGAACTTGTAAGCCTAAAAACTGCTCCCTGGGGTTCTCTGAGCCATGGTCTATTGTTGCTTTCCTTTTCCTCCAATTCCCCTCCCCTTTTATAGCTTGTTGCATGTGCATGGACTAGGGTGCTTTCCATGTGCACCCATGGTCTGTACCACATGGTTTTTCTTGGCTTTTCCTTCTTATTGGATGGCAGAACAAGATGGCATGCTTAGTTGGCATTATTCAGTTTTTGTATGTCCAACATCCTTTCCTTTGATCTTTTCCCTTCCCAAACTTCTTCCTAGCAGACTGCACATGGTTTGTTATGGTGGCTGGCTTGGGTTTGGGTGGTCTGGCATAGGAATGGGAATGATATTGAGGGGATAGGGCAGTATTCTAGCAATAGATGCCCATGGCTGGTCTTAGTGTCAGTTAGATTTCTAGCTGGGTTGCTGAGCACAGCCATTGATTATCAATCAACACATGATCAGGCTTGATTCTTGATGTCAGATCTTACTGTTTTCTGCTGGCATTGTTGTGGTGCATGTTTGGATCATCAGCTTCTCTACCAGGTATGTGCTCTATGCCTACAGTTTTCAGCTTTTAGGTATCTGGGCCTTGGTACTTCTAGTATTTCATCCTGTCTCAAAGTACAAGACAGGTGTATCACTCCCCCACACTATTTTACTGACTGCCCCCAGTCAGGTCCACACATTCTTGAATGACATTCCTGCATGATCACTCCTAAAATTTTGACAAAGAGTCAATTTTCTTTTCCTTCCACAAAAATAATGTTTCTTTTGTCACTCTCAATCACACCCATTGTCCTATAAAGATGTGCTTGACACAACCCTCTCCCTCCCTTGAGCCATGGCATCAAACCTTTCTGCTCCCACTGCTCCTCATATAACCTCCATGGGCTCTGCTGCTAAGCTACCCCATGCACCATTGACTGCTCACCCTAGCCTCAGCCAGAACTTGTCCAACAACTTCACCCTTCTCAAATGTTCTGTCAAGCATGATGTGCATCAAGTTATTTTAGCACTCCTCCAGCTTCCCTCATTTGCTCAGGCCATCATAGGCTTCTGTGGGGTTGTAGTCAGCATCCCTGGCTCTGGTGCTGACTATGCCTGATACCTCAGCACTATGCAGCTGGTGAGCTTCTTTCTCTTCTTTCTTCCTACTTGGTCCTTTTTCACCCCCTTCTCCTTGCTTCAGTGTTTTGCTGACCAGGCCAATTTTCTGTGCATCACCAAACAGAAGGGTCTTTTCAACACCCTGTCTGCTACCCTTCATGCAATCAACTGTGGTGCTGCCAACAATTCTGCTGATGTGCAGGCCTTCCTCACCTTCACCAACACAATCATTCAGATTGAAAAGAATTGTTGAGAGCTCCAATAGCAATGAGAAGCCAAGGAGGCACATATTTCCATCAGTTTCTTTCTCTGACTAATGTCTTGTCCTTATAGCTGAAATGCTGGACTCAGGACCAGGGTGTTGACATGCTAGGTCTGTCCTCCATTTGTTCTGGCAAGCATGGAGCTAATGTAAGTCTAGCCTTCAAACTCAACTTACTTGCTCATCATTTTGACACACTCAACCTTCATCTCTTTTGTCCCTAAACTGAACCCAACAGCAAACCCAAGCCCAAAAAAGTTAAAGTCTTTCTGGCTTATGGTCTGTCCCTTTTCTGTTTCCTCACTTCTCTGACCTTGCTTGCTTTCTAGCCAACCTCAAACCTGGAAACAAGGCTGTGTCCTGCTCCTTGGCCAGGTTAATGCTGCCTTTGAAGCTGTTCAGCTTACCAATGACAGCACCCTCCTTCTGCATGCCAATCTCCAACAACATTGTAATGCTATTCACCTTGCTGCGCAGCAACAACTCTACTCACTCAACATCACTCTCCAAACCTACAAACTCATTTTGGCTCACCTTGTTCACCTTGACAAAACTCTGGGTCCCTCTGACATTGAGCAGACTGGAGATCTACTTAATGATCTCCAAGTTTTGCCTGAGGTATTACCCTCTTATTGATTTCCCATAACTCATCTTTATTTACTTAGAGCCTCAGGTGGTTGATTCCAATTCCAACATTGAAATTGCAACCTCTTCCTCAAAAATTTCCCATTCCCATGTGTCCCCCATACAAGAGACCTCTCCATTGTAAGCATCAGTATTGCCTCTGCCTAAAATGGTGTAGCTGTAATTTTAACCAGCCCCACTTGTAAAAATTTCCCTACATATCTCTTATTTTGTAACCCCCAATTTAATGCCATTAACCCTGAAAATGTGTGACCAAACTAAGCCTTTTACTTATTTTGATTTTGCTAAGTAAAACTTGAATTTTTTGTCAACCTTTGGGGCTATTGTCTAACCCATTCATGTCATGGTCTAGAGGCTCATGAAGCCTTATAGATCCAAATGACAGATCTGATATAGCATTTCCAGCAGGCTTTTGTAATTCTTCCCTTAACTCTTTTAACTTCTCTGGAGTGATATCTACCCACTGCTCTAGGCTTTGGGCTAGCTCCAATCATCTTCAAGCTTTGTAAGGGACTACCCTAAAAGCTGCCACCCTAGTCTGCCAAACTGATCCATCCAGTTCTGCCACAATGTAATTACCACCTCTGGTCTTAGTAATTACTACCATTGGACCATGAAAGCATCTTAGCACTGTGAACTTTCTGTAATCATATTTTTTGACCAAGCCCAAGTCCAAGGTTTTGAATTTGAATTCTTTAATAGAGCTTTTATGCTCTTCTGCAAACTTCAAGGCCCATTGGAGTTTGTCCTTCCCAACTCTTTCTCTCATCTCTTCTACATGTTGGTGATGTTTGGCTAGAGCTCTAGCACAATAACCAATCAACACTTCTGTAGGCAATGGCCCTTCTGGTAATTCTATTAACCAGGTAGCCTCTACTAAGTCTAAGGGTAGAGTTGGATGAGCCCCAGTGACCATGAAGTATGGTGACCATTCAAATCTCTGCTGGATAGTAATGCAATCACTCTACATTACATGGAAGAAGAACCAGAAGCATTTAGTGCAATCCTCACAAGCTTTGAATACAGCTTGCCTGACATCCCAATGTGGTCTTCAAATCTTGCCATTAGCTTAGCTTGAGAGTTGTATGAAGAGATGGCTATGCCTCTGATTCCATATTTACTCTCTATCCAAGCTGTGACCTTTTTGAATTGTCCAGCATTGTCAGTGATGATTTCTGCAATGCAACCCCAGTAACAAATCTCATCCTCAAACAACCATTGACCAATTGTTTTATGGTTTTCCTTGCACAGAGGCCTCCCTTCCATCCATGAAGACAATGCATACCTGCCATGGACAATATACTTGCAGCCATTTGAAGCTGGAGTCATGTGCATGGTATTAATGTGGATTGTTTGGAAGATAGAGGGTGTATAGGTCACTGTGGGAGCTCTGTTTACAACTGTATTCTGACATATCTGACAGTTATGACAAGTCCCAACATACCAATGCACATCTCCATCAATTTCTGGCCACCAAAATTGTTCTTGTATTAACATTTTGGTTGCATAAGTCCTCCTATGCCCCAAGGCATCATGGGCTGATTTAAGCATGAACATTTGCCTATTGATATCAACCTACTAGCTTATGCCTGGCCTCATGATTGTGCTTGTATAGTTTCCCCTTTGGATCAAAGAAGAACTGTTTTGCAAACTTCTTGAACTTGTCTGGGTCCCAACCCTGCAAACCCTCAGGTTCTTTGCTTGGGTCTTGTAGCCCAGCTTTGTACAATTGGTAGCAAGTCATCCCACTGTTCACTCTGCCCACCTTTCCTATGCTCCAAGTATGCCTGTAAGTCTGCTTCTTTCTCTTCCTTAGTACCTTCTGTGGGTAACAGAGGCTGAGAGAGAGATAGTCCTGCAACAGGATCTATTCTAGATGCCTGCTGCTGACTTAGAACTGCCTTCCTAAGTTCCACCTCTTGAGACCTCACTCTATCAAGTTCTTGTTCAAAGTCTGATACTTCAGTTGCTACTGCATGTAGATAGCCACCTCTAGTGTCAATTTGATCTGCAAACTCCTCAAGTGCTAAGGGTTAATCCTCCCATTCTGGTTCATTGTTGGTTTTAGCTGGATATTTAAAGTGCATAATCTTTGGATTGTCCACCAATTCTGGATCAACAGGTGGGTACTCCTCATCTCCTGGCTGCTTGAGCCTCCTAGACAGGCCATCAACACTAAAGGTTTTTCCTAGCACATGCCTCAAAGTAAAATGATAGAGTAGTACATCCTCAATCCATCTCATGATGGTGGCATTAGGCCCTACTCCAGGATTGCTTAGCATTCCTTTCAAATACTTAGTATCTGTCTCCACTACAAGCTTCCTACAACCAACTAGCCAATACTTATTTGCCTGCAAGGCTCTCATCAGACCATAGAGTTCTCTTTTAGGTTGCAAGAACCTTGCCTCCCTCTCATTCAATGTGATGGATCCTAGCTTAGCACAAGTGCATTGCTTAGGATTGTCTGGAGCTTCCTGGAATATTCCAAAGCCCACTGCTATCCAAGAAGTGTCAACTGATAGGACCACTGCCCCTCCTGACTCATAATCAATTGGTTTTAGAGGTGCACTTGCAGCTAGCAACTTCTTCAACTGAGCCATTGCTGACTGCTGTCCCTCACCCCAAACAAATGGTGTGTGGTTCTGGGTCAACTTGTTGATGGGTGCAGCCACTTTAGCATAGTCTTTAATGAACATCCTAAAGGTACCACAAGTACCTAGGAAAGCCCTGACATCTGACTTATCCTGGCAATTACCCCACCCCATAACAATGGCCAACTGCTTGGTCTCAGGTTTCTGTCCCTCATAGGAACACCTGTGTCCAACTACTACAATCTCATCTGCACAGACTACTGACTTCTTCCCAGAAAAGGTTCCTCCAGCATATTTGATTCTTTGTAACACTCTGTTTACATTTTGCAGATGTTCCCATACAAATCTCCCACTGCCTGAATTTTCTGGAATGACCTCATAGCCTCCATCTGGCAATTCATACCTGTGAGGTGGACCTCTGATTGGCACATCATCAATATATGGCCAAGTTACATGAGGTATCTCATCTTTCAAGATGAAGGTAATGTCATCATGAAAAATTGGTACTGAATTTGTCCAGCCCATTGGCAGGGTTACCAGCCTTAGAGCACCAAAGGGTGTCTGAAAGGTGGTATAGTCCATAGACCTTACATCCAACACCCTCTCATCATATCCCACATACAAGTCAAAGATCCCTCCACAAGCTTTGCCAGCAAAGTGGCTAGCTATCTTTTCAGTTGCTGGTGGAAACCCAGAATGTGCTATGGTCACTTTGTTTAAAGGTTCCAAGCTGTGAACTATCCTCAAACTCTCACCATCCTCCTTCAATACTGTGAACCACTGGGACCTGTATGAAGAGTTGGATGGCTCATACACTCCTGCCTCAATTTTCTGCTTTATCATCTTGCAGATTTTATCTCTGAGTCCTGGAGCAATGGGAATGTTCTTCAATACCCAGGGGTGTTGAGGAATTACTTGCATCACTACATGAGGGAAGACTTCCTCCTTGAGCCTACCTCTTTGAGAATCATCCCATGCAAAAGCCTCATTCTGCAGCATCATTAGATGATGTACTGCCTTCATCTCCTCTGGCCATAAGAAACCATCACCATGTGCTTGGTCAATGATTTCCTTGCACTCAGCAGTGTACCTCCCTGTGGGTTTGAAATCAGGTGGGTTTGGGTCCAACTTTGGCATGTCTGCTAGTGGATTTCTAGTGATGCACCTTTCAATTTTAAACTCCTCAGAAGAGGTCCCTAGTACAGGTTTTACCTTTATAGCAACAGGTTTGTATCTCTTAGGAAATAGTTGTGCAGTTTCCCCCACACCTGCTTCTAACTCTAGGTTTTCCTGCTGTACTAAGATCTCCTATTTCTCTGGTATCTGACATAGCTGCCCATTTAGATAGGCTGACAATATCTTCTCATCTCTTCCTCCAATATCTCCCCCTGCAGCAAAGGCCTGCAGATACACATCTCTCAACTCCTGGTTCTTGAATCCACTATCACTTATAGTGTATCCAGTCACCACTACTTCACCTCCCTGGTCACTGGCCATATCATTGAGATTTAAAATTTTGGATCACTATCTCCTTCAACACCTGCCTTTGGCACCTTCCCTCTTTGAAGAGTGGGCAGGGCTGTCCATTGACCAGTATTAGGATCCCTGATAGTTATGATGGCACTGCCATCTTGAAGATTTTGTATGTTGCTTCTGTCAGTGTGTCAAAAGGATGACCCAACCTGGCTTGACAAAGATATGCATTTGTAGATAAATAGTGAAGCCTTCAGCCAAAGTAAATGGAACATTTTTGGCTAAACCAACTGATGTATTCACTTGACTGTTGGCACTCTCCATCCTTAAGCATATGTCTGGATCCCAAGTCAATCCTAAATGAAGTGCCTCATCTAGTGCCATACAGACTATCTGAGAACCACTATCTAGAATTGTCTCTACTTGCCCCCTCTGATTGACAATGGGGTTCAAGGACCTCAACACTTGCAAATCTCTAGCCACATACACCACTACTGGCTTTTCTCCTGGAGGGATATTTTCCAAGTAAGTGGCTACACAATCCTGATGCACTACTGCACCAGTAGACAAATCATCCTGTGTCCCATCTGCAATGAAATAGGTTGCCATGGGTAGGTCATTGACATCTACTTTGTCAGGTGGTTTCTTCTCCCTTACAGTCTGCTGTTGAACTGCTACTCTTGAGATATTGGGATCCCTAGACTGAGTTCCTGATTTGAGAGTCAATTTTTGTATCATTGCTTCTCTTAATCCAGGAGCCACATCTAGCAGTTCTCCAGTACTGAAAGGTACAGTGGCCTCCTAGAGCCTATCAATGGTCCTATCCCACTCCTTCCTTCTTGTTCCTGTTAAGGAACTTCCAACAGTCCCCTGCACTGGCAAGTCTGGTCCCTCATTGAGGGCTGGAACCTAAAGAACCACTCCCCAGGGTTCTCCAAGCTGTGGTACATTGTTGCTTCCCTTTTCCTCCAATTCCCCTCCCATTTTATAGCTCATTGCATGCACATGGACCAGAGTGCTTTCCATGCATGCCCATGGTCTGTACCATGTGGTTTTCCTTGGCTTTTCCTTCTTATTGGATGGCAGGATGAGAAGGCATGTTTGGTTGGTGTTATTTGGTTTTTGTATGTCCAACATCCTTTCCTTTGATCTTTTCCCTTCCCAAACTTCTCCCTAGCAGACTGCATGTGGTTTGTTATGGTGGCTGGCTTGGATTTGGGTGGTCTGGTATAGGAATAGGGATAATATCGAGGGGATAGGGCAGTATTCTAGCAATAGATGCCCATGGCTGTTCTTGGCATCAGTTAGATTTCTAGCTGGGTTGCTGAGCACAGCCATTGATTGTTAAACAACACATGATTAGGCTCAATTCTTGATGTCAGATTTTACTGTTTTCTGCTGGCATTGTTGTGGTGCATGTTTGGATCATTGGCCTTGTCTACCAGGTATGTGCCCTATGCCTACAGCTTTCAGCATTTTTCAAACTATTCCTCAAACATGTATTCTCCAAGCACAGACTCCTGGACAACATTGTCTCTGACCATGGACCTCTGTTTGTATCTCATTTCTGGCAATTGCTATGCAAGGCACTCAAAGTCAAAACCAATCTCTCCACTGCCCATCACCCAGAGACCAATGGGCAAACCAAATGAGTAAACCAGACATTGGAACAGTATCTCTGCCTCTAAGTTAACTATTTACAGAACAACTGGCATGCAGAACTCCCCCTCACCAAGTTTACCTACAAGAACATGCTACACTCCACCACCGGAGTGTCCCCCTTCTATGCCAATAAGGGCTACCACTCCTGACTCATGGTATCCCTCAAGGATATCCCCTTCCATGTTGCCCACAAAGTCACCAAGGATCTCTGGTCTCTCCACCAGTTCCTCCAGGATGAAATCTGTACTGCCAATCAAGCCTACTCCAAGCACACTGACACCTGACACAAACTGACCCCCAACTGGCCCCCCAGCACTTTGGTCTGGCTCAATCAACAAAATCTCAAGATCCAGAGGCCCTCTGTCAAACTTGATCACAAATGTTTTGGCCCTTTCAAAGTCCTCTGGAAGGTCTCCATGCACACATACAAGCTCGATCTACCTCCAGGCTTGAAGGGCTTCCACCCTGTGTTCCATGTCCAACTCCTCAAAAGACATGCTCTGGACCCATTCCCCAGCCAATGCCCCAGCCAACCACCCCCCATCAAAGTTGAGGATGAGTATCACTATGAGGTTGACCAAATCCTTGACTCCTGCTTGGTCTGCGGCCGACCCCAATACTTGGTCTGCTGGAAGGGCTATGGATCTGAGGACAACACTTGGAAACTCCAAGAAAACCTTGATGGAGCCTCTGACAAATTCTGAGACTTCCATCAATGACATCCCACCAAGCTCCAGGACTCCCAGGACTAGTAACCACAGATGGCAGTAGTGGGCATACCCCTGCCTCTGGATTTATTAGGGATTCAACTCCCATGAGTAACCCCCCACATGTTTTCACTTACTCTCCTCCTCACTCCATCTGAAACCCCTCATGCTCAGCAGAAACACAAGAAATTGGTTTGAACAGATTACTATTACAGATTATATAACAGGAAGGAGCACAGAGCAGCAAGAAAGCAAGACCCAAAATCCCCTCACTCCCCCTCCTCTTTAGGAATTCTTTGCACCACACCCCTAACCAAATCCACCTCTATCTGGGCAATCATGATGGCAAGAACCTCTACCTGCCTAGGCAATGGTTCCCCTACATCAGTTGCCACCTCCCACCATGCTCCAGGGTCCACCGCACTCCTCTGCCAATGTCCCACTAGCAATCACCCCATCTGGCAGGATCTCTGCTCCAACTCTGGTGGGAGCTCCCCAGGCATCTGTGCCAACCCATCCTGCATCAAGGCATAGGCTGCTGACACTCTGTCCAGAAGAATATGATGCTGTTGGACCCAATCCAATGATTCTGGGTTAGCAAGATGATAGGAAAAGGGCAGAACAACTCACGCATCACCCTCCACCACTCCAAGGCCACCTTGTTGGCCAGCCACTCTTCCTGCCACCTTGCCATCTCTGCCCTGGCCCCCTCTGCCTCTGTGGCCCCTCATCCCACCTCTGCTATCTGCTCCATCCACATCTTGAACTGCACCAGCCATTTCTGCAAACCCTGCACCTCCACCGACCCCTCCACGATCCTTCATGCAGCCTCCTTCAGCTCCCCTTGCACCAGGTCTCAATCCCTCTGTGCCTCATCATGCTCCTGCTGAGTCCCATCACAATCCTCTGTGATCCTTCAGACCTCCTCCTTATGCAACACCAACAACCAAGATAGCACCTTTTCCCATTGCTGCTAAAATGTCTTGGGGATGATAGGATAAGGCACAGGGTCCCCACCAGACCCCCCCCATCAAGGCCCTCAATGCAGGGGAATAAATGTGTGGCTCTAGAGAGCCCACCATTGGCTCTTCCCCACATGGGTATTTGCTGGGCCCTGCCTCTGGAGAAGGGGATGCCCTCTATTTTCTCTTGTCACATGTCATAGGGGCCCCCTCCCTCCACCCCCCCATGGAGGTCCCACCTTCATCGACTGCCCCACACTACCTCTGTGCTCCACCCCCAAACTCCAACCTGAAACCTTCCCCTTGCAACCCTTGAGCAACTGCCCTGCCATCCATTCCACATCCCAACCCTGCTCCTCCACCATGCAGGCAGTGCACCAACTCAGCAAAATTGGATACTTTTCATGCCTCAAGCGATACAGCATGCAAACTGAGGTGTCTTAGTAAGAGCCTGGTGTTGGCTCCTCAAATTTGCAATGCTCACTGTAGCAAGCATAGAGGGCACACTGAAAAGTCAGATCAGCTCTGAACCCTGCAAACAATACTACAACTCACCAGGGCTTCTGCTTGACACCATTCTAGAGTTGGGGAACCCTGCACTCACCCCACTGCCTCCACAAACCATTCTGGGGTCATGTCTGCCTGAGCCATCCACAACACCTCCAGAACCACTATAATTTGCTTGGGGACAAAGTTGGGCCTTGAAGAGTGCCTTGTCAACACTAAGGCAGGTGGTGGCAGAACCATGCCTCAAGATGAAGACCTGGAAGGACCAGCCACTGTGGCAGACAACTCTGACAAACTCAATCAACCACAATGAAATACAAGGGGACCAATGGCACTTACAACTGCAGTACATGGCCTGGACACGTCTGCAATCCCAACAACATTTGGAGTCCTTAGAGGATGACAAAGAGGAGTGAGCAGAGGGGGATGGGGATGCTGCTGGGAAGTATGCAGATGAAGACATTATGAAAGATTAGGGAACTCTAGGGTACATTGACTCTTTTTATGACTTGGAAAGGACCCTCTGACAAATGGTGGCCATGCTTCAACTTCATTCCCCATGCACCACTGCCTGCTGCAGTTTGATTAATATTACTCAACTTCAATTCCCATGCCCCACCAAACCCCAAACTGCACCCCATGTCTTGAGGGTCTCAATGCTGAAGGGGGGGTAATGTCATAACCCGCTCTCTAGACCCCTGACATCATTCCCATTCCCAGTCCTTCCCAATGCCCTGCCAAACTCCCCCAACCCTTGCCCACCCTCCAGGCCCACTCTGGATAATTCTGACACTTCTCCAGCAAACCCCAATGGCCCTCTGACCAACTCCAACGCCTTCTCCACAGCCATCAACACTTTCCCTGAGCTCCTGGAACTCTCCCCCACTGTTCCTGACCCTGTTATACAACTCCAACTTACTATTCTGATTTGCCTGACCTGCTCCAAAGCATCACAATGACCTCAGAGCAGCCTGTGTCCCTAAATGATCCCATTAGGATATCACCATGGCCTGCTCCTTGATTGTACCTGACACTCATTGACTCTGCGCAGCTCTATTGAGCCCTGCCACCATGCCTGCTGTTCTCCAGAGCTGTCCAGTAGTCAGTATATAAGTTGTAAAGTAGCTCCTCATACTCTAGTCTTGATATTACTGGCAGTTACTGGTTTCTTGTGTCTTGTGTTTTGTTCCATCTCTATTTTTAATTCTAGTCTTGAATCTATCTCTTTTGTCTCTCTCATCTTGTTTTGTCTCTGTCTTGTCTTGATTATCTCTATTTCCTTTGTTTTCCTAAGTTCTTTCCATCTCCAACATCAGTACAAACTTTGTGCATGTGATACAAACCCTGAACATTTCTATGACAACTCTGGACTTCACTCTTTGCTTGGCCCTGAACCCATCAAGTCTTACTTGATCCTCTCATCAAACTCCAGCTCCACCCCTGTCTCTAGCAAAGCCTCCATCTACCCTGCAATCTATTTATGTGCTTACAAACTTGTTTCTGACATCTGCCCAAGCCCAATGTTAATATACTTGGTCTTAGATTTCCACAGACCACTCTGGACTTGCTTGGACTGCTTTGCTTAGCTTTCCCTCACAAGTCTCTCCCCTCTGTGCCACCTCCAGAGTGCTAGGTTATAAGTGCAGAACATCACATCTGCCTAGTAATGATTGGCCAGTGTAGCTGAGCCCCTGCTGTTAGCAGAACCTGACAAACACCCCATCCATTGACACCATAAAAACATTTAGGAGCCCCACAGAAACCCCTCCAGCACCCCTGCCAAACTCTGGAACTCCCACCTGCAATGCTCCACTAAGCCCTAGCAATATAAGGGCAATCTCTGGGAGTAGCAGCTCAATCATGCAGCTAGCAGAGGGGAATCCAAAGTATATTCAGCAAGGTAACCATCAATACAAATAGTAACTAATCACCTAGCAGAGGGGAATCCAAAGAGAACAAGTCTAAGGATCCCTGCTGCTCAATGTGGCACATCAGCAGGCAGCAGAGACATGAGAACAACTGCATAGAAGGCTGGAGCTAGCCCTCATTATGGGGAAGTGCTCAACAGGGAACTGCAGAGAGTTTTGAGGGTTTCTGGAGGTCTGCAATGAGCTGCAGAGATCACTGCAGAGGTTGGAAATCAAAGTTGGAGGTTGGAAATGGAAGTCCCCTGACATCACTCCCCCTCTAGTGTGCAGTATCTTGATGTGTGGGGTAAAAGAAGTTCTGGATTGCCTGGTCCACTAGTGAGATGGGGTAGATTCCTTAGATGGCTTGCAGCATGTCTGGGTGCCTCTGGTGGAACTCCCTAATCAGCTCCAGTGTGCACATGTTCTTCTGCAGTTCACAGGAGATGTCCTCAATTCTGTGACCTTTCCACTTCACCTTGTATTGTAACTGTCATCAGAACAGATGACTGTTCAGGACTTCCTCCACCTCATACTCCTCACTGCTATTGACCACTACTGGAGGTGGCAGGAGTGCTGGGCATTGCCCCAGAATAGGGTTCTTTGGAGCTGGCATTAGCTTGACTATGTTGAACACTGAGTGGAGCTAGTACATTTCCATGGGGAGTTGGAGTTGATAGGCTAGTGGCCTAACCTGCCATTCTACCATGAAGGGTTCTGACTGGTGGTGCAAGAGCTTTTTTGATGGTTGGGCAGTTGTAATGGTGGAGGCATCCAGGTAGACCCAATCCCCTAGCTGGTACTTGAGTGCTGGAGTTCTTCCACAGTTGTAATACTGTGCCATGTCATCCTTTGCCTTTGCCAGAGCTGCTCAGACTTCCTCCTGCAATCTCTTCATCCAGTCCACAAACTTGTTCACTGCTTCATTCTCCAATGGCTGGAGCCAGAGTTCAAGGCCAATGTGCAAAAGCCAATGTGCAGGTGATATCCAGTGTCCAGAAAGAAGGGCAAAAACTGGGTGGCTGCATGAACATGGTAGTTGTACTGGAACTCAGCATTGAGGAGGAGTTTGTCCTAGTTGTGCTGATTCTCATTGCACAGGAGGTGGAGATACTGCTCAGGCTCCTGATTCATGCATTTGGTCTGGCCCTTGGACTGCAGGTAGTAGGCAGTGGAGGTGTGCAGTTTCATGCCAAGTAGTTGGTAGAGCTCTCTGGTGAAGTCCACTACAAATTGTGGCCTGCAGTTGGCTACATAGGCATTGGAGAGGCTGTGGAGTTTCCAGACATTTTTTTGGTACAAGTTTGTGGCATCCATGGCAGAGCAAGTAGTGTGAGTGGGAATGAAGTGTGCTCATTTGCCACATAAGTCCACCACTACTATGATGATATTGTAACCATGGGTGTTGGAGAGCTCCACAATGAAGTCCACCAAAGCAATGCTCCATTGTTGCAAGGGTATGGGAGGGGGTGTAGCTGTCTGGTGGAGAGATGGCATTGGAGCTTGGTCCAGAGACAGAGATCCCATGTACCAGTGTAGGACTCAATATACTACAACATCTGTGGCTACCAGTAATTCCAGGACATTAGCTCCAGCATCTTCCATCTGCCAGGGTGTCCAGTGATCTGGGATTCATGGTGTTGCTCTACAATCCTCTGGCAGAGCTCCAGAATGTTGGGCACATAGATGCAATCCCAGAAGTTCAGGAGCCTGTCTTGAAGGGCTCAATTGTCCATGCAAACAGACTTGGCACCAGTGGTGCATCCCAATTTCAGTGCCTGAGCTGCTTGGGCAATGAGTTCCTCCTGCTGACCATCCCAATTCCCATGCCAGATGTCCTGGAGGATGTCCACCTTCACTCTCTTGATGGCTAGACATTCCATGACTCAATGTGTGAACAATTTAGAGCAGAGGAGCATGATGTTGCTATTGTCATCTCCTCTAGTACCATGGTCCACTCTCCAGGACAAGGCATCCAGCTTCCCCATGCTCTAGCCTGGCTTGTGGTGCAGCAATAAGTAGTTGGCTAGATAGAGGGACTACTGGGTCTGTTGGCAGTTGAGTTTCTTAACCATCCAAAAGTATTCAAGGTTCTTGTGATTGGTCCAAACCTCAAACTTATGCCACACACCCTCCAGAAAATGATGCCACTCTTCAAAAGACCAGATGATGGCTAGCAATACCACTTCCCATCTCCCAGAGATTGTTGTGATAGAACAGCTCCAGTGCAAAAGTTGAAGCTGTTGGCTTCTACTTGGAAGAGAGAGTTGTTGTCAAGGAAGAGGAAGACTGCTTGAGAGCATTGAAGGCCACCTGCTCCAGAGGTCCCCACCTCCAGGCAGTGTCTTTTGTAGTGAAGTCAAATAGAAGGCAGGCATAATGCAAGAAGTCCTGGAAGAACCTCCAGTAGAAGTTAGTAAAGCCTAGGAAGGCCTGCACCTCCTTCTTGTTCTTGGGCTCTGGCCACTCCATGACACCTGCCACCTTCACTGGATCCATCTCCATAGCTCCATGCAAGATGATCAGCCCAAGGTACTTGATCTGGGTTTGCTCAAACTCACACTTCTCTGGTTTGAGATAGAGATGATCCAGTAGTGCTCCAATGTTTTGGTGTAGATAAGGAGGTTGTCAAGATATACACACACTATGCCTTTGGCAATGAGATCCCAGAAGATATCATTCATCATTGTCTGGAAGGTGGATAGGCTGTTAGTGAGTCCAAAGAACATGACAAGAGGTTTGAACAGTCCCCAGTTGGTCTGGAAGGTAGCCTTCTATTTGTCTCCTTCTTAGATGCACACATTGTTGTAGCCCCACCAGATGTCCACCTTAGTGAAATACTGTGCATCCTGGAGATTATTGATGAGCTCCAAGATGAGGGGGAGGGGGTAGTGGTTCTTCATGGTCATGGTGTCAAGGACATGGTAGTCCTGGACCAGTTGGAGCAAGCTGTCCTTCTTTTTGATGAAGAAGACTGGAGAAGCCATTGGGGATTTGGAGGGGTGGATGCAACTGGAGTCCAGGTTCTCTTGCAGGAAGGCATCAAGCTTGTCCTGCTCCTGGAGTGCCAGTGGGTAGACCTTGCACCTTGAGGGCTTAGAATCCAGCATTAATTCAATGGTGTGGTCCCACTGTTTGCAGTCCAGGAGTGAGTCAAACAAGGCCTTAGAGAACATGTCTTCAAAGGCACAAAGGTATGGAGGCATGATGTCTTGGAATGCCTGGGGTGCAGAGTTTGCAGCAAATGCCTGGGCCAGCCACTGGGATGTGGTCTGGCTAGCCCAGATCTCCACAGTCAAGGGCAGTGAGCATAAAGTGGTGGCATAGATCTATTCTCCAATTTCCACTGCCTTGTCTGGGAATTCTGAAATGCAGATGCCTCCAAACTCCCCTCCTAGTTCCTCCTCCAGAGCCCCACATTTGCTCTGGTCATCCTTATAGAGGGCCTCTATGAGGGAGTGCCAGGGGCAGGGGGTCCAGAAGGTCTAGATCTGCAAAGAGGAGATGGCTGATTTGGCATGCCCAGATAGCTGCATGTTCTCAAACTTCAGCCTGGTGCTCTTCTCTGACCTCAGTGGTGCAGGTGAAGCACCTCCAGAGGAACCAGCTCATGGTTACCTTGCTCTGGGCCCAGTCTACTTTGGGATTATGCACCCAAAGCCATGTAAAACTGAGGATCATGTCCTGCTTGCCCAAACTGGTGACAGCAAAGACTGTGTGCTCAGCATGATTCTGATAGCCAAGGACATGGTCTACTATGGAGCTGATGGCACTCACTTTGTTGGGCATCCTGTCAATGTTGAACATCAGAATGGGTTGGGGAAGTGGCTGCATAGTCAGGCCATGGCACTTCACAAATTCTGAGTTTACAGATAGTCCCATCACTCTGCTGTTCAGGAGGGCAGTAACTCTGCAGATTTGCTGGGTTTCCATGGTCTCAATTTCTATGTCAAGGCACAGTAAGTTGGCAGACAGGCTTAAGGCCACTATGTACTACTGGAGCAGTGCCAGTGGAGCCTAGCTGGTGTCAGGGGGCTGGGCTTGGACTCTGGAGTTGGTGTTTGTACATCTGGAGGGGAAAATTGAGGTTCTTCTGTCTTAGAATGATTGACATCAGGAAGAGTAATTTCATTCTCTAACAACAGACATGAGAACCAGTTAGTACCCAGCAATAGAGGCATACACCTCATCCATTGCTTGACTAAAAATCCTCCTCTAGCCCTGGGGAAGGAGGGGGGGTGCACAAGAGCCAATCTCCTCCCTCCTCCAGGGTCAACTCTAGTGACAACTTGTCCAGTGACATAGCTCCAGCAGCATCCTTTGCAGCCACCAGTTGCAAGAGAAGCTCCTCTTGCTCTGCCATAGAGAGGTAGTGCACCTTTAGACCCAACAGGCAGTGTTGTGCAAAGTGCCCCAGTTTCTTACATCTCCAACACAGTAGCAGCATGGGGCAATGCTGTCAGGCTGCATTTACAATCATGGGAATGTATAGTGGCAAGGGGCACAGTGTAAGGATAGCTAGAGAAGGGGCAGGAGCTGGGAGTGCAGGAGTAGTGTATCAGAGACTGGCAAATGGAGCAGAGCACTGCATTGAGTGCAAGCAGCAGAGCTTCCATCAGATCTCCATGAGCTGTCACTAATCCCAGGCCATCTTGTACTAAGAGGTGATCCTTTTCTCATCTGGGCAGCCCTCAGCCAGGTTGTCAATGTGCTCTATCAGTGTGGGGTGCAGACCCTCCCTAGACATGAGGCACAGTTGAAGACCATCAGAGTAAGCAGCTTGCTCAACTAATGCCCAGAAGGAGTTGATGTACTTGTCCAGCATCTGCTTCCCTTGCCCATACTGCTTTCTGTCACATAGTGCTAAAGTGGCAGTTTTGACAGGGTTGATTGGGAAAAACTCTGCTCAGAACATTTTTTCAAAGGTGGCCCAATCTGCAAAGCTTACAACACCTCCTGCAAAGCTTCCAACACCTCTAGAGTGGTGGAACACCCATACCATGTAGGTGGAGGCTTGTCCAGTGTTCATATATGACAGTACCCAAGCTATCCCAATGCATTGGAGTTGAAGGCATCTCTGCTGAGGTGGATTTAGGTGAGACATGACTGGAGGAAGCACTCCCCACCAGAGCAAACACTATTATATGCATTGGGGAGCACAGGATGTGAGATCTGTGGTTGGAGAGTTATTGGAGCTCTGGAGGAGTGGTTCCACTACTGGAGGTGGTGCAGAGATAGGGGGCAGGCACTCTAGCAGCACCTGGAGGGATTGAAAGATATGATTGGTGGCCTGACAGAGGGTAGAGAGTCTGGTTGTGTGATGGGTGAGGGACAATTGAGTCAGTTGCACCTGATTCTTTTGGTGTAGCAGGCAGGTCCAGGCTTTGTTCTGAGGGGCCAGAGCCTCTGGAGGAGTGTCTGGATTGGCAAGTAGACATAGAATTCTGCAAGTGCTTGAGTCTGGTTGGGATGCAATAGATAGGGGCTTGAAGGTTTCTTGTGGGCTATGGGGGCTTCCAGACCAGAGTTGTAGACTTGGTCTGCTGTAAGGGCAATCTCCAGGAGCAGCAGCTCAATCACACAGCTAGCAGAGGGGAATTCAAAGTATATTCAGCAAGGTAACTGACAATACAAATAGTAACTAATCACCTAGCAGAGAGGAATCCAAAGAGAACAAGTCTAAAGATCCCTGCTGCTCAGTGTAGCACATCAGCAGGCAGCAGAGGCATGAGAACAACTGTATAGAAGGCCAGAGCTAGCCCTAACTCTGGGGAAGTGCTCAACAAGGAACCACAGGGAGTTCTGAGGGTCTCCAGAGATTTCTGTGTCTTCCTTTGCAAGCAGGTGGAGATGCTAATGGCAGCATTGATGGCATGGGAGGGGGAGCTTTGACAGGCAAGGGAGGATTGAGACGCAGTGCAGGCAGAGAAGGAGGCGTTGGAGCAGGTGTGGAACACCTCAGTACGGGTAGCACCAGAGCGAGTGCCAGAGGTATGGGGCTTGCAGGAGCATCTGACACAGTGGGAGGTGTGGCCCACGGAGGAGGTGGAGGAGTGGGAAATGGCACTGGAGGGTGGTCTGCTATGGGCGGAGTTGGAGGTAGCAAGGCAGAGGGAGGATTGGCTGGCTAACGAGGCCGCTTCAGGGCGCGTGGGGATTCTTCGTAAGTGTCATTGTGTTGGGGGCCAGGTTGGGTGTGGGAGCACTGGGTTCTCTTGAACAGTGCCTCCACAGCATTTGCATTGATCCAAGACAGGTTGGCGCAGATGCCTGGGGGTCAGCCTCCAGAGTTGCAGCAGGGGATGGCGAGGGTGGGGAGGTTGCTGGCGGGGCATCGACAGCATAATGCAGTGGCCCTGGGGTCATGGTGGGAAGTGGCAGCGGACATGGAGGAGGCTTTGCTGGGGCTGGTGGTGGTCTTGGTGGTGGTCTGGGCCCAGATGGAGATTGATTTGGGGGTAGGGATGGCGGGGGTTCCAGGGGAAGAGTGAGGGGGCGGCTGGGCCCCGCTTCTTGTCATCTTTGAGTTTACTGCCCCGTTCCACCTTTTATTGTATATTTTTTGTACTTTTCAATGCTTCCTCATTGTTCCTGGGTGTGTGAAGTGAGACTTTAATTTGTGTGAGGGTGAGGTAAGCAAAACATGCAGGGGTGCTGGTGGGAGTTGAATCCCTAGTGGATCCAGAGGTGGGGGTTAGGCCCACTAGTGCCATCTGTGCCGGCTAGCCCTGGGGTTGTCAGGGTGGGGTGGAGTGCCATAGGAAGAGTTCTAAGGCTCAGCGGGGGTGTTAGGAGTCTTCCTGCAGAGTTCTGTGGCATTTTTTTTGGCGGCATTGCTGGGTTTGATTCTCGGGGTCTTGGACCCAGGGTGTAGGGGTTTTCCTCAGTCTGTAGCAGAGACGTGTGTTGTGCTGGTTCAAGGGGGTGGACCTCCAGGTCTCTGACATGTGTCCGGGGTGGTTGGGGCTTCGGTCTTTTGTTGGTGTGGCTGGCAGGAGGGGCGGGGTCTTCCGGCAGTCCGGCCTTTGTGCCGACATGGGTGGCAGGGTGGTGGGGGTCCTTTTTTGATGATGGTGGGGGTGGCAGGGTGAGGTTTGTCCTCTGGGCGCAGTTGGTCGGAGGAGGGAGTCCCTAGTGGCTTAGTGGCAGAGCCCCCGGGGTAGGGTGATCCCTGTAGTAAATTTGCAGGAGGCTGTTTTCTGTGCCATCTGTGCTGTGGGATTGGTCAGCATGGAGGCAGTGGTACTCCCTCAGGATTGCAATTCCTTAGTTGAGGATGCCCAGAGGTTTTCATTTGGTGGGGTTGTGCGGGGTGAGCTCCAGAGTATTGTATTTGGTGAAGGGCACTCAGGATTGGGCTTTGCTGTGCTCCGGGGTGTTGGTCTGGGTTGAAGTCATGCTCCAGAGTACTGCATCTGTGGGCGGGCATGTTTGGGTGGTGCTTTGGTGTGCTCCGGAGTGTCAATGACCAAGGGGGTGGGGTGCGGGGTGATCAGTCCCGACCAGTTCCTTTGGGTCCAGAGCTGAAATTTGAGGTTCCGGGTCATCTACATGACATTGCTTTCCTGACCAAGGGTAAGTCCAGAGACAGACAGAGGGGTCTTATGTATTTCTGACACTCCCTAGAGTTTGGAGGTCTGTTGGGGTTGTATTGGTGGATGCTTCTTTGGGCAGGGGCAGTGTGGGGGTTGGTTGGAGAATGGATCGCTTCAGTGGAGATGCTTCAGGGCTCATTCCGTGGGTTGTTCCTTCTGGGGGTCGGTGGTTCCTTCATTGGGGAAGAAGTGGGCAGTCCCGGAGTCAACACAAGGGTCACTCAGTGGGGGTTTGTTAGTTGTGTTGGCTTTGGGGGTGGTGCGGGCAGAGGAAGGGGTCTGAGGCGCATTTTGTCAGTCTGCCATTCCAAGCACGAGTACCAGGGGTCCATGGTCGATGTGGGGGTTGGGGTTGGGTCTTAACTTGTTGGTGGGGTTATGTCATGAATTAGAGGGAGAGCTCTGGAGTGGGGGGTTTTTGCGGAGCAGCAGAGTTGTCATGTAGGAGTGGCAGTGGCTCCTGGAGCTAAGCTTGGATGGGGGAAGATGGTTGTTCACAATTGTTGGAGGGCAGCAGGGAAGTCGGTCATGGAGAAGCATTGGTGTGGGACTCCCCGGGAGTCACAGTGGGGTTGGGGCAATTCTTCATTTGTGTTCCAGAGTGGCCTGGAGGTTGTTGCAAATGTGGGGGGGTGGTAGTGGGGAGAGGCACTGCTTGCTTCTTGGGGAAGGCATCAGCAACTTTTAGGGTACTCCAGAGAGATTACTTCACATGGGGTTTGTTTCTGGTTACTCTATTGATGCAGTCCCCGCTCAATAGACATCTCCCGGCATAGGGGCAGGGTTGTACAGAGTATGGGGCTGGCATCGTAGGTCCCCTTGGTTGGATATCAGAGTCAGAGTGGGGGCTCCAGAGTTGTGTTGCTAGAATCTGGAGTTCTCTGGTAGTCAGTATATAAGTTGTCGAGTAGCTCTTTGTACTCTAGTCTTGAGATTGCTTAATGTTACCTATGGTCTGATTGTTTCTTTCTCGTGTTTTGTGTTTTGTGTTTTGTGTTTCGTGTCTTGTTCTCCTTACTTTCAGTCTCCCGGTCTTATCTCAGTCTCCCAGTCTTATCTCAGTCTCCTGGTCTCATCTTGTATCCATTTTGTTATTGTTCTCATTATCGTTTTGTATCTCCACTCAAATCTACTCTTGCTCCATAGCGACTCCATTCCATTTCATCTGATGCTGTCTCGGTGACTCCATCCGGCCATTGTGCCCAAGTCCTCATCAACCTAAACGACCTCACGAACTCTGCGATTACAATCACGAACCCCGACACTCCTTCACCAGGTCCGAACCTCGCTCTTTGCTTGGTCCTGGACTCCATCAACTCCACTTGATCTCCCATCAAACCCTGGCTCTGCTCCCATTGATCACACAGCCACCTACTCCTTCACTTCCGCAAATCTCCCATACGGTCTTCTGCCTGAACCCCGCCAAGACCATCCCATTTCCTTGCAATCCGACTTCTCCGGGCCTCCCTGGATCTGTCCAGATCACATCCCACCGACTATCCGCACAAGCCATCAGTGCCCGGAATGTTTTTGAGTGTGCGGTTACCAGTGCAAGGGGATCACGCCCGCCTAGTAAGGACTCACCCAGTGCAGCTGAGCCCCTGGGGTCAGCGGAACCTGACATCCTCCATGGATGTCAGAGCATATGCTCCTTGGATCGTCAGGACATTTGAGTGGGTTGATCAACAGTCTCTGGAATGATGGTGGGGCTTCTCCCTCCCTTATGTGAACAGGTCAGCAATTTTAGAGAACTTTGGGAACTACTTCATATAGGGTCATTCTTCCTATAGTTAGTTTGGGGTAACTCCTATGCTGGGGTTACTTTGTGGGAGGTGGCAGAGTCTGGTGGTGGAGTTTACGTCTGGGGGTGGTGTGCGGGGAGGGTCAGCATCAAGAGTCTTTAACGTTGGAGGTTCTGGATTGTACGGGAGAAGGTGTTGGAGTAGTAGGCAGGTGCTGAAGTAGTGGGCAGGGTCTGGAGTTGTTCTTCATTGAGAGTCAGGGTGCCATGGTTCTCCTCATTGACTTTGGGCTGTGCTTCAAGCAGTGGGGTAGGGGTGCATAGCCATTCCTTTCTTGACTGCCTAGAAGCTCAGGGATTTCTTGGTCTTGTTCTGGGGTTGTTGGGGTCAGGTCGGAGGCATTGGGGCCCCTTCATTTGTTGGCGGAGGTAACAGCCAAGTCGACCGGGGGGTCCTAACTGATCCTGGAAGTGGGTTCTATAATTGGGGGGTAGCATTGGTCTTGGAATCTTGCATCATTGTGGATGGGGTTGCTGGGTTGGGTTTGATTCCAGTCGGCGGCAGGGCTAGCTTTGGAGGGTGGACTTTCTTGGGGATGGGTGTGAAAGTCAGATGATCTGGTGGCGGGGTTCTGCTATTGGGGTTGTGGGCAGACTCAATATTGTTGGGAACCTGCTGGGTCTGTTCCTGATGGCATATGGGGCTGCTGTGGGTTGGAGGGTCCAAAGGCAGGGTTCAGGGAATGTGTTCTCAGAGGTCTCGTTGTTGTCTTGGGTGAGGTTGGCAATTGGTCTTTCATGTGGTGAGCAATTTTTCATGGCAGGGTTTTTGCTATTGTTGTTGGAGGGATGAGGGTGTGGTGTCAGAGAAGGGTGCGGTGTCGGAGAAGTTGTCAAGCACTGGGTTAAATTGTTGCTGGGGTTTTGGGTGAAGCTTTGGTGATGTCGGGGTCGGCCTCTGTAAGGGGCAGAGCTGGTGGAGATGGTGGGGGTGTGTGGGAGCTGTAAGAGGGTGTCCATGGATAGAGCCATTGTATGGATGTAACTGGGGTGGAAGGGACATTTTGTGTCAGATCCACAACTCAATGTGCCTTGGCAAATTGGGTGGGGCAATATGAATCATAGTGGTTTCCAGGCATGGGCCAGTCATAGACATTGGGGTGTTTGTTGGATGTGTGTGCAGGGTTAGTGTAGACATCATGAGCAGGATAAGAGGGAGTCTTGAGATTATGTCAGGTTCTGCTGACCACGGGGGCTCAGCTACACTGGGCAAGTCCTTACTAGGCGGACGTGATTCCCTGCACTGACAACTGGGCACTCGGAGGTGTTCCAAACACTGGGGACTTGTGAGGATAGCCAGGGAAAATTGGTCCAAGCAAGTCTGGGGAGGTTCAGAGGAGTAGAGGATGAGTTGCAGGGAAGGGGGACGGGCTTGGTGGGGTTCAGGCATAAGTCCATGTGTGAGTATTGTGGGTGTGGAGGAGGCAGAGGCTATGCAGATGACAGGAGCGGGGCCAGAGTTCTGATGGGGGATCAACAGGGATTGATGGGGTTTGGAGCCAAGTGTATAGCAGGGTCTGGGGTTGGTAATGAGTGTCAGAGGTTCGTAATTGTAATGGCGGAGTTTGTGAGGATGTTATGGTGGAGAGGGCTTGGACACAATAGACAGAATCAAACAAGACGAGATGGAGTTGAATGAAATGAGACGAAGACGAGAGGAGAACAAGAATAGATTCAGGCAGAGACACAGAATGATAATGAAAAGATAATGGAACAGAGACGAGATAAGACCAGGAGACTGAAGGAAAATGAGACACAGGACACAAAACACGAAAAGAAACAATCAGAAACACATCAGGTAAGGTAGGTAGATAATCTCAAGACTAGAGTATGAGGAGCTACTCTATGTCTTATATACTGACTACTGAAGAGCTCCAGGGATGTCGGCTGTGGTGGTGGGGCTTGGCGGAGCTTGACAGAGTCAATGGGTGTCGGTTACAACCAGAGGGCGGGCTGCATTGATATGTTGATGGGATCAATTGCGACGCAGTCCATTCCAAGGTTGTCATAATACCCCAGGGTAAGTTGGGGGAGCCAGGGTGTTGAGTTGACAACATGTAATGGGGTCAGGCATGGCGGGGAGTGGTCTCAGGGGCTCAGGAAGTCCAGGAGAAATGCTGGCGGCTGCGGGGAAGATGTTGGAGTTGGCCAGGGGGCCGTCGGAGTTAGCCAAGAATGTGTCAGAGTTAGCCAGAGTTGGCGCGGAGTGCTGGGGAAGTTCAATGAAGTGTTGGGGGGGTTCCTGGGGAGTGGGGGTTTGTTGGGCGGTGTACAGGGCTTCAGGGAATGGGTTGTGACAACTGCAATTGCAATTGAGATATAGAGTGATTCAAGTCTGATGACAGCTGCATATGTTTTGTCATAGTCTTCACCTACCACCTGTGAGTACTCCTTAGCTATGAGTCTAGCCTTCCTTCTCTCACAATATTCCCCTCCACATCATCCTTATTTGCAAATACCCACTGGCAGCCCATGACCTTCTTTCCTGCAGGGATCTCTGACTCTAGTACTGCCCTCCATACTTTCTGCTCCTCCATGACCTGTAACTCTTGCTGGATAGCTGGTAGCCATAAGTTGGGGCAATACATTGCTTCCTTGTAGCTTTTGGGTATGTAGTCATCATCATCCACATCTGCTTTTGACAGAAGTGCAAGGAATGCATAGGCATCCTGTGCCAAGTATGATGTTGGTAAGTCAGATGCAGGCACTCCTTGCAGTCTATTCAAGCAACAGAGGATGATGGCATCAGGTGTAGGCAAGTTTGATATGGCAGCAGTATTAGGCTGTGGTGTCTCTGACAATTTGGGGGCACATTCCATGGCTATATCAGACTCAGCAACTTGTGTCCTAGGGGGATGAAGGGGTACACCCTTGCAGATGTGGGGGGCAATGGGCTGGCATGGTGTAAGGAGTCCTGGGGTCTTCAAGGGTGTGGGAGAGGGTGTGACAGTGGCTAGTAAGTCATCAGCTTCCTCAATAGCTGTGAGAGATCTGTGACCTGATTGTTCATCAAGAATCACATCATGGGAAGTAACTATGTTCCTCATGGCCTGGTCAAGAAGTCTGTAGCCACCAATGCCTGAGGCATAGCCCACCATGGTGTACTTGACTGAGCATGGGTCAAGTTTTGACTTTATTAGTTCCTCAGGCACTTTAGCAAAAGCAATTGATCTGAAGGGGTGCAGGTAAGCAACACTGATCCTCTTTACTGTCCACACACACTCAGATATACCATTGGATCATGATGAGGGAAGTCAGTTCCTGGTGTAGATTTGCATTGCAGCAGCTTCAGCCCACATGTCCTTTGGGAGACTACTCTCTGCCAGTAAGCATCTCACTCCCTCTATCACCATGCAGATTGCTCTCTTGATAAACCCATTTTGGGAGTGGGTATAGGGTACCACAGGCTCTAGCACTATGCCATGTTCCATGCAGTATTCTTCCCACTTCTCATTCAGCCACATATGCCCTGCATCAACTCTCACCATGAGCAATTTTTGTCCTGTTTGACATTCAGATTCTTTGTGGTATGTGGCAAAAACTTTGAGGGTAGAGTCAGCATCCTTATGGGTGAGGAAATATCCTGCCAGCCTCAAGGTATGTCCATCAGCACCTAGCATCATGTACAATGCACCACCCATTGACTTGGTTGATGCCAGTCCCCACAGGTCAAAGTACATGCAATCATTTGGGTGTTCCTCAATATCCTGCTCACCATCATAAGGTTGCAAAGTATGTTTTCCATAAATACAGTCTTCACACAACCCTTTGACTTCAAGATTTCCTTTTATGGTGAGGTCATCTACCCAGTTGTTTCTTACTGTAGTCCAAATAGTGTGTTCTCCAGCATGCCCAAAATGGCAATGCCATCCATCAAGGTCCACCAGGGCCTTAATAGGTGAGGCTACCATAGCTGTTGGGGTGGCAATGGCCTCCAGAATATTGAGCAAATACATGCCATTTGTGCTGTTGCCAATAAACACTTCTCTCCCATTTGGGTCACAAAAAACCACCTTTTCTTTTGCAAACACAATTGAGAACCCTGTGAGATTGAGTTTCCCAATTGAGATGAGGTTTGCAGATAAATCTGGGGTATGGAGAGCATTTTTAAATAGTAGTTTGGCCTTTCCTTGGTTTGTT